>JASCQY010000068.1:8895799-8903299 GCA_030264315.1 Sardinella tawilis
TGTGTGTGTGGGGGGGGGGGGGTGGAACAGGTTGCCGGGTAGACGGAGAGAGCGATCTGCTCAGAGCGTCCATTAACTTGTTTTCTTACCGGCGAGAGAGCCATGGTCCAACAAACACATGGTTCATTTTCAGTGATCCGCGCGGTGCGCCCCTGGGGCCATAACCCTTGATTGACACAGGGTCCGTCCGCTCCGCTCCGCTCCGGGTTGTCTGCGGCAGAACCAGGGGGGGTGCTTTTGGGCCGGGGGCCCAGCAGCCACCACAGCCACAGAGAGGAGTGAAAAAAAGAGAGGGATGGGAAAGAGAGAGCCGGGGGAGGAGAGAAAGAGAGAGAGAGAGAAAAACAAACAAACAGAACCAGTGGCATCGTAAAACTGTTTCCTGTCCTCGGAGCGGAGCCCCTCCACATAGAACATTGAGAATCACGGAGCGGTGAGCTTCAGGGAGCTCACTCCCTCTTTGGGGGACCAGGCCACAGAATGCAGAGCTTTTAGCATCATCACCTACAACAACAAGCACAACCAGGGCGAGAGGAGAGGACAGTCTGCATCTGTGTGCGTGTGTGTGTGTGTGTGTGTGTGTGTGTGTGTGTGTGTGTGTGTGTGTGTGTGAGAGAGAGAGGGTATGTGTGTGTGTGTGTGTGTGTGTGTGTGTGAGAGAGAGGGTAAGTGTGAGAGAGTTCTAAGGGGCAGACAGAGACGTTGTGAAAGGAAAGGGAGAAAAAGAGAGATGGGTCAGAGTGAGAGAGAAGACCGTGAAAGAGAGAGAGAGAGATCTGAGGGAGTAAATAAGGGAAGAGAGGGGAAGAGAGAGCTGTAGGGGAGATAGGTGGGGGTAGGTAGGTGTAAACGCTCAGGCCAGGCCTGCTGTCTGGACATGAGTGATGCTCTGTGTGTTTAAGAAATACTGGGATTTCTGCTGGTGCGATCCACTTAAAGGCTAGCTTAGGGATCACATTCGCCCCTTCTTCCCCCTCTCTCTCTCTCTCTCTCTCTCTCTCCTCCACCCAAGCCCCCCCCCCCCCACACACACACACACACTCCTGTACTTCCCCCCTCTTCAGACCCCCTTTCCCCGCTCGCCCCCTCGGCTTCCTGGAGGGAGTGTACTTTCTGAGCGCTGTCCAGGTAAGGATTTAGGGGCTCAGATTTACGACCCTGGGGGGACCCCACAGCTGGGGTGAGGATTAACAGAGGGCCTGAGCAGGAAGGTTTGGGGGGCAAATAAATCAGGGGGTCTAAAAAAGAGAGAAAGAGAGAGAGAGGGAGAAAACAGAGGGATGGTGCATGTAGAGAGAGAGAGAGAGAGAGAGAGAGAAGCGATAGCACAAGGAAAGGACAGAACAAAGAGTGATGAGAGAGGTGGAGAGGGAGAAGAGGAGAAGCATCAGTAGTTTTGCCGGAGATCAGGCATGCATAAGAAAGCGGCAGGGATGAATCAAACTCCTGCACTGCAGCATCAGACTCCTCGCTCCGCACATCTGCTCTGCTCAGGAGAACAAGAAGGAACTGTTTCACACAGCTGTATTTAGCTCCTGTGTCACTCCTGACTTTGAGGTTACTCTTAATTTCACTACCTGACTTGCCATTTTGGGCTCGTGTTTGCTGGTTCGTGCCTTTGGGGTTTATGTGTGTTTCTAAATTGGGCAAATCTCTTTTGGCCTGAAACTGAGGAGGAGAGGAGAGGAGGGCAGGGAAGAGGAAATGACGCAAGGCTGGTTGGTCATCATTCTTGCACTGTCTCAAAATGTGTCCTCAAATAGTCAAGGTCACGGTGTCTCAGACCACAGACTATGGCTGTCACACACAAGACATCATACACTCACACATCACACACACACACACACACACTCTGTGACTAGGGCTTGGCGTTGGAGAGTTTTACTCTCTCTTACTTACATACACCCCCACAGAGACGCAGCCTGTAAGTATGGTTTTGTGTTAAGAGAGCTCTCTCTCTCTCTCTCTCACTCACACACACACACACGCGGTCATTGCATGTGATGATTGCTGTGCCGGACAGTTAACTGCTTCTACGCTCTCTCTCTCTCTCACACCCACACACAAACACACGCAGTCTGGCTGCGGGCAGAGAAGAACCAGGAGAGTGGTCTAGTGCGGAAAGCAGGTCGCCTTGACTGGAAACAGGCCTGGTCGCTGGCGAAGCCCCGGTCATCTGCCTGCCGGCCTGCCTGCCTGCAAGCCTGTAGCCTCCCCACATCCTGTTTTCAGAGAGATGCCGATGTCAACTCACACCGAGCCCTCGGCGGTGGCAGCAGCAGTGGAACGTAATGAAACGAAACGGTGGGCGCGTGCCCAGTAGTGGGCACAGAGGCATTTTTATCGCCTGTTGGCTAATGCCCGAGTATATCCTCAACAAACCCACATGTCAGACAGCAGGGAGCTCCACCACCACCACTGTGTGCATTCAAGGTACGCTTGAAAGATGAAGAGGAAGGGGGGGGGGGGGGACTAAAGAAATGAGGAAAGTTTTTAATCTGTAACCTCAAGTCCTTGGATACATCGGAGGCTGTGCTAAACGCACAGAATGGCAGAATGGAAAAGCCTTAGGCGAGGTTCATGCTGAATTCACAGTGACAGGCCCCAGCTTCGGACCAGAGATATCTATGGTAACAACAAAAGCAAACATTTTGCTATTTGATATTCATGCTTTGCTCTGATATTGCGGGATGTTTGCTTAGCCCAGGGACATGAATCCCAGGCTCGTTTTGGTCGACTGAAACTCCCCGAGGCAGCCAGAGTCACAGATCGTGGGCCGGCCCGCAGCAGGTAAAAATCCACTGCCTGCCAAATCGGCGGCAAAAAAACTATTACGCTACCAGAAGAAATCACATAAAAACAAAAAGCCTAGCCCGGTATTTACGCACACAGGAAACCGACCCGACCGACTGCCAATATAGGTGTGAATATCTTCAAGCTGCTTTACCTGCCTCATTTTCTTTTCTGTTCTCTCTACACCCCCCCCCCCCCACACACACACACACACACCCAAAACACACACACACACACCCTTCGACCACCTCCACCCCCTGCCAGAACCCTTCCTCTCACATCCTGGAAGAGGTCCCTTGGTGTCCAGATAATAGAAGACTGCTGCCGGGTGCCTCCAGGCCTTGTTACTCACACACCAAGGGCCAGGGAGACGGGGCCCTTTTTCTTTTGCCTGGCCTGGCCTCGCCTTCAAAAAAAAAAAAAAAAAAGCCAGCCTTCCATATCAAATGTGGTGCTTAAAGTAACCAGAGAGCAGCCTTTTACTTTTCTCTAAATTAGCCTAGGCAACTCAATTTCACTGTGGTTTGCTTCCACCGCCGGCGTCTGCACGGGGCAGCGAGCGCACGATGATGTCATGGTGGGGTTGTACGCACATGTGCGGGGTAAAATAGACTAGCGAGAGCGAGAGAGAGAAGAAGGGAGGAGTTAAAAAAGGTTCCCCTATTTAGGGGTAATTTGTAACAGATCTGAATTAAGGCGGCTGCCAAGGGTTCACAGTGCTGTTTTCCTTCCAATTAAAAGACTGTAAACTCTACTCCACCAAATGAAAGAGGGGAAAAAAAGGGGGTTGAGAATTTTGCAGGTGTTGCAAATTGGGGTCAAGGAGTATCAAATCTGGCCCTCTCTCCCTCTGAAAGATACTCTGTTTCACTGGTGGGCGAGGAGGCTGTAGTTCCTCTCAGTTTTTGGTATCGCCTTCAGACAAAAAAAAAAAAAAGAGAAAAAGTAGGGAGGAAAAAAAAAAAAACAGGAGAGGAATGTTTTTCACGCTACATCTGCCAAAGTCTTCAAAGCTGAAGAAGGGCTCCATTGTCAACAGGGGGAAAGGACAGACAGACAAAATAAGATTGAGCATCTGTGTGAGAAACGCTTCTGGCCTGCGCCCTCCTCTGCCCTCTGCTGACTACCGTCCTGCAAGAGGACTCTAGGAACAGAGTCAGAGTCTGTGTATCTGGTGTGTTCTCTCAGTGCTTGTGGTGTGTGTGTGTGTACGAGAGAGAGGGCCCTTGTGTCTTTGGTTCCCACCTTAGAAAAACAGACACCGAGATGAGATAGTACACAGGAGAAAAAAAAAAGTGAAAAAAAAAGAGTAGAACTGAGGACAAACGACAGACTCTGGAGTTTGACTGTCAACAGTGATCAAAGTGCTCTTTCAGCCTCAGTTCAACCTCCCACTGAAATCTCGAGCAACAGAAGCCCACGGATGAGGGATTTGCTCAGTGTCCAAACTAGGATATCCTGAGTGCAGAGAAAGCAAAAAGGCAGTCTGTGGCTTGTGACGAGGGAATATTTTTTCACTGACTGCCATTGGGTTTGCTAAACATTTGCACTTAACGCATAACTGTCTAATACGCAATAAACCCTGCTTTTATTTCGGCCTCAGAGCTAAAATCATTGGAAACCATAATGGCCTTGGAATTACAATCGTTCAGATTCCAAACAGAAAACCTCATCTGCAAACTGTGGTCTTGATTAAGTAGATAAACTTGAAAAAAAAGAGACTTGCTCAAACATGAGTTGCAAGGAAAATATTAATGTGCCCTCACAATGTCAATAATGTGTTTGGCTGCTACTGTTTGGAATGACTCAATGTGAGAAAAAAAAAAAATCCCATCCGTCTTCTGGCAATAAAAGAGCTTGGACCCGAAGCGTCTCCCTTGCTCCTCGGCGCTCATAATTCTCCCCGGTCGCATACTACATCCCCCTGAGCAACGTCTGGATGCCGTAGACTCTAAAAATATAAAAGCGATCGACCCTGACCGTCATTACACAGATGGTCAAAAATAAACGTATTCTTTGTCAAGGAGACGAATGAACGAACGAACGACTGACTCCGGTGACTGCCAATCAGATCGAGCTGGGATGCCTAGTGGCGGCCATTTTTTTTTCTTTCTTTGGCCTTGAGGGCCTGTGCGGTAAGGTTGCCTAACGACTCCAGGGGGGTATCCCGACAACAGACCTGCTGACAATAAGAGCATTAGCCCAAATGAAAGCCTTGCCTCCGAGCGGCGGTCCCAAATTAGCTTATGGAAGCGAGGTCTCGGGGAGCTTTTCTGGAGTGGAGCACAAGAGGAGAAATGGGGCTCTAATTTTTTCCACTTATTGTGGAATGTGGCCGTCCCGGTGCCCAGTTTCTCCGCACCGCATATTTGCTGTTTGTTTTGACCGTTCTCCCTGCGGGAAGAGAGAAAAAAAGAGTGAGAGTGAAAGAAAGAAAGAAAAAGAGAGAGAGGAGGGAAAACGGCTAGAAAAAGCAATGGAAACACTCGCCGTCTGCCAGGACTGCATCCATTTCTTCTAAAACTATTCAGAGTGATGCAATGGGAGTGTTACTGGGTTTCACTGACAGGAAAACCACAGGTACACACTGAGCCTCTCACTCACTCACTCACTCACACTCACACACACACACACACACAGAGCTTGAAAGACATCCAAAGCCTCCTATGGGCCTTCACTGCCACAGACTGAAGGCCTTTACAGGCCATAGGTAGACTGTCTCCTTCACACACACACACACACACACACTCTATAGCCATCTCCCCATGTCTAACTGGCTGCATGCAGCCGTATTTATTTTACAGCAGGGTGGCTGATCGGCGAAGGCCTCAGCAGACGCTGCCCCTGGCAAAGGCTGCGTGCGCTCTCGCTGCTGCGGCTCACCGTCCGGAGGAGCCGAAAGGAGGAAGTCATTAGGAGGTCAGTAAGTCTCCCACAGCCTCCATGATGTCATCCCCTCGAAAAGCCAGACTGGGGCCGGGGAGCCTTTCGGAATTTCTCCTGTGCCATTTTGGGGTTTGAACAGGAGCGTGGCAAGCACGTCTGGGGCCCTCCGCCACCGTCTGCATCTTACCGGGTTTCACGCCACCCGTCGCTGCCAAGCGTCGTCACCACCACCACCGCCGCCGCCACACGGGCACACGCCTCGATCCGCTCTGTTAGCATGCCAAAAATAGCCTCTTCGCCTGTGCCAATCTGTGAATGATTTTTTTCCCCCTTTTTTTTGTGGAAGTGCGCTGTGCCATTTACATCATCTGAAGGGACTATCTACTTGCACTGATTAAAATAATTTTTAAGCACGCCCATTTCCTCTATGGTCAGAAGCCACGAGTCAAGTTGGGAGAAAAACAGGACATCAAGACTCGGACAGCTGCGATCGATTGAGCGCTTTCCCTCACTACTGCCGGTGTTAATTGATAAATGTGGTAAAATGAACCAATGCTTTATGTTTTTTTTTTCCCTAAAAAAAAAAAGTTTCCATTTTAGAGAATGTCAAGAGAGAGGAAACAGATTAGACATGGAGGGAGAGGGGGAGACAGTGCTATATACTTTATGAGCCATGGCTTTTTCAACGCTCTTGTGCATGTATGCGATATCAAAGCACTTCCAACTTATTAGGACTCTGTCAATGTAGCGTTTAATGTTTTGGTCCCCATCAAGTAAATTTGATCTTCAGGGGGGAAAACTGCTGCCTTCAGAAACCTTTTATTACTGCCAGTGTTCCAGTTGTCCATTAGAATCAGCATGAGGTTCCCTCCAAAAAAAGAAATACAACTTCCTCTGAAGTAACACTAGAAAAAGATCATATAATTTTGAAGATTGACATTTGGCTTGTATATTCTTCATTATTATTTTATTAAAAAAAAAAAAAAAACACACACAAAAGGTTAACCTTTCAGATACAGCCTGTGCACTTCATCTAAATTTTATTTTGAAGATGCTTTTCCAAAAGTGACTTACAATTGAGAAACAATTATCCTTCAGTAAGGTATAATTCCCAATCAGATACTAATCAATTATACAGTAGCCTACAACATAATATTGATAAAGATGACAATCGATCTGCAAGATATCTCCTGTATTCCTGCCTTTAAGTTCTCACCACTATATTCAGCTTGGCCGCTTTGCACTGGTAACTAGAGTTCTATACTGCTCAGTGTGGGCATGCCTGGAGAAATTGGACTCCACAGCCGATGATAAGCCAATAAATTTGGTTTAAACGCTGTGGCGAGCTGCACACGCAAATGAAAGTGATTTAAATGGCAAGGCAGAGTATGGGAGATGAAGAGCTTAATGGCTGTGGCAACGTTTGTGAAGGTTTAAGTACACCTTTTAACGCAAATACAAAAAGCCTCTGATGCAATCAAAACCACTTCTCCACAACTCCCTCCCAGACTCCGCCTCCCTCACTCACACAAGCACTTATACACACACACACACACACACACACACAACTCACACAAGCACATATACTGTACACACACAACTCACACAAACGCATATACAGTACACACACAACTCACACAAACACTTAAAACACTCACACACAACTCACACAAACGCATATACAGTACACACACAACTCACACAAACACACACACACACACACACCTCACACAAACACACACACACAGAACGCACACAAACACATATACACACACAACTCACACAAACATGTATACACACACAAACAGAACTCACACAAGC
>JASCQY010000068.1:8934635-8944635 GCA_030264315.1 Sardinella tawilis
GGGGATCAGAGATCAGAGGGTGCACATATGGACTCTCCTGTGTGTGTGTGTGTGTGTGTGTGTGTGTGTGTGTGTGTGAGAGAGAGTGTGTGAGAGAGAGAAAGGGAAAAAGGTGGGGGCAGATGAGGAGCCCCAACTCTTGACTACTCTCTGGCCGGTGACAAAACCCCACTCCAAAATACAAAAAAAAAAAAAAAAAATTATAATAAAAGAAAATAAAAAGAATGGAGTGAACGAGGGAGGTAGGGAGAGTCTAGGGAGGAGAGAGGCGTGGGGTTGAGAAAGTGCTTTCCACAGATGGGTGACTGGATTGGATGTCGCACAACGGTGCAGGAAGTTGAAAGGGGGTTAATGGCTGTCAGATGGCAGACTGAAGCACTCGTCTGAAGGGGACGTGGGCTTTTTTCGGGGGGGGGGGGGGGGGGCTCACTATGACAGCAAGATAACGAGCACTGTCATCTGTTAGTCCCGACATCAGCGTTTATGAGGCAGCAAAACATTCCATCTGAGGACAGTGCTGTCTCAGAACCCTAATGAACATGGCCGATATTACCTGCACATGCCAGTTCTGATAGATAAATTGACTGTTGTCAAAGGAGTTGCAGTTATTGAGAGATATGTTCTGTAAACAGTCATATCCTTCCACAGCCCCTCCTACATAACTATGGCTGGCTACAATGGAGAAATAATGATTTCCTCCTTTCTTTACATTAATATTCTATTATTGGACATCAAAGAGTGTGAGGCAAAGCTGTGGAGACAGACAAATGTCACACGAAATAAATTCTTCACTATAGCACACCGTGTCAGTTTAATATATAGAACTATAGAGTAGGAGATGCTATTCTAATAGTATATTTAATCTACTTCTGTTTTTGTAGCATTTGACCGCAGTCCATAGTGATGATCGTATTAGAGTTTGAGGCCGAGTTTAAACACAGACTACGGTAAAACCATGCAGAAAACTATGCATTTGGGATGATGGATCAAAATCAAAACAAGGTAAGGTAAGAGAATAGGAGCCACGCACAGCAGTGCATCTTCACAAAATAAAACCAATATTTCAGAATCACAGCAACCGATATGTCTGCTGAGTGTGCTTCGGGACATACTCAGACCATTGCCTGGTAAAACAATTCTATTTCAATTTTGGTTTCATAAGGAAATAAAATATTTAACAAAAAAAAAAAAAAAAAAAAAAAATCAGACAACTTTAGATTTAGTTCCAATTCTTTTTTTTAAAAAAAGAGGAAAAAGTCTGCACGATAATCATATATGTTTCGACATAAGGAAAACTTTATTTTACTACTATTGTATTTAAAACTTCACTGGTGATTTACTGCTGCTAGTAAACTAACTCAGCATTCCTTATTATTGAAATTTTAATTAAGGACTGCACTCCCACCCACAGAAATATCAATTTCGTTCTCTTGCACTACAGAGAGCTGCAAGCAATAAAAATGTATTTCAATCAATTAAGTCTCAGAAAACACAGCTGCTTTTTTTAAGGCTAGACACCACTGATTCACAATTCTTGCAGAGTAAAAGTTTTCTTGCTGGAATGAGAAATGTATACAAAAAGTCTGCACAAAGACAGGAGTAGATAAAACTTTTCCCAATGGAGAAAACATTTTTTTTTTTTAAATGACAAAGCATTTACTTTGAAAACTGCGGATATTCTGAAAAATCACTTTGAATAAAATAAAGTAGAAGGGTCTCTTCACAAAGGTATGAAAAAATCATTGCATGATAATGGCAGGGAGAGCTGAGCCGCATGCTAGGAGCCAAAAACTCAAACTCCCATGGTGCAGATGATGAGTGTGGACAGTAATGGGGATCTCTCGTGCCTTCTGGGAAATGAGGTACCCTGCCTGGTCTGACCCAGCGCACCCCTCACATCATTCATTACTCTGAGCCACGGGGGAGCGAGGGAGGGGGGCACACACATTAACCTGGATTTACTGCAACCCCTGAAGCAGGGCGACTTCGGCTTTCTGGAAGTTTCTTTTTCTTTTTTCTGTCTTTTTTTTTTTTTTACAAAGTCATCATCCTACTCATCATCATTTCATTCAATTTCAGACCATCGTTCGTGCATAAAACGTAAAAGACGAATCGGAGCTGACCGCATCATTAAAATAAATAAATAAATAAATAAAAAATCCAGGTTGACCTTAAATGTCAGAAGCGACTTATTGGGGGATTACATAAGGATTTATTCTTTGGAAGGGGTATTTCAAAAAGCATGCAGACACATCCGTGACAGCCATTAGGACCTGATATGATGCTGGTACCCTGCTTTGAAGTGGCCATTTGTTCCCTGCCGGAATATAATGATTGTGCAGATAGCACCCATGGGAAATGTGGTTTATTTTGGTGCAGCTGAACCCAAGTAGGTGCAGGTTTCTGAGGCTTTTTTCTACCTTTAAAAGGATGACCTAAGAAAAGTTTACGAGCTCCAAAGCCAGAGCTGAACCCAAAAGCATAGGAAGCAAATGAGAAATTTCATGCCGGATGAATAATAGGTTTAATGCCTGCTCCCCTTCGGATGAGATGAGCATATATTTCTCTGATCACAGAAGGTGGGGGACCTTCTCTGGACGTTTTCCAAACATTAACAGTTGGCTTTAATGGAGGTAAAACCACTCTTCGTATGGTGGAAAAAGAAAAGGCAGACAGTGTTTCAACATCTTATAAAGTGTACATCCATCTTATTTTGTATAAACCCGACCATTGTCTTACGGACGCCCAGGCTATTCATCTTTCTTGGCACAGGGGTGATTCAGTGAGCAACAGGTGTGCTACCTGAGTTATGGTCCCGCTGGATAATATTTTGTTTCTTTTCGCCTCGAACAGCATGACTAAAGCGATCCAGTCGGAGTTAATGGTGGAACACACGGGTGAGAGACGACTCACTCATTTCCTTGCACGGAGCTGTCCATCACGCTACTGTACGGGCATATGCCATGGCGGGAGAAGAGGACAGAAAGCACTTTAAAAATCCGCTAGAACACATTCAGCTGAGGTAAGGGGTGGTGGTGGTGGGGTGGGGAGTGAGGGGGTAGAGGAAGGTAGTTTGGACCAAATGATGCATTGCAACCCCTTAACACATTTGTCTTCTCACGACTGCTCTCTCGACAGGTTAGGGAGGTCCTGGGTTTGGAGGCGACAGAGAGAGGGAGAAGGGGGTGGGGGGAGGAGAGAAAAGGAAAAAAAATTCCCACTTTGAGCCATTGATATTTAATCCCTCATGAACTTTGCTGGGCTTTTAGGTCGTCTTTTATGGGGCTCTTATGGGGCACCTCGGGGCGTGAGTGTGTCCCTCCCAGGCAAAACTGCTCACTAATCTGGACCCTGAGAAACAACAGAAAAAAAAGCTCCACTTGTCACCTCGAGTCATCAAACAACTTTCTCTTGAGCTCAGACTTTTTTTTATTTATTTATTTCTCGCTTTCGCTTAAGTGCCTGCAGGGGTTAAGGACAGGAGTCGGTAGTTGCTGAACTGATCAACACAACTCCATGCCTTCCTGGCGTACACATACGCAGCCAGCTGTGGGATGGGATTTGCATGCGGTGTGAGGAGGGAAATGAGAAGCGAGGGCGAAGCGGAGTGAAAAGGAGAAGAGGGAGGGAGGGGGGTAGCCCCAGACACTCCCACAAGCTATAAAACCCAACCATACTGAAACACTCAGACAGAAACCACACGTGGATCTGTGCTCTGAGGGAGGGAAAGAGAGGGAGAAAGAGAGGGAGCAATAGAGAGAGAGAGAAAGAGAGGAGGAGAGGGAAGGCGGACGTGGACGTGAGCCGGAGAGGGGACACACCACAGAGGACTGGAGCGACTGAAGAGAGCCCTACTAACAGAAAAGAGAGGAAGAAAAAAAAAAACACGCAGATCTGAGAGTAGGATCAACCCCCAGAAGTTGTCCGTATTGTTTTTAAACTCGGCACAGAAGGAGAATACAGTCCACATGGGACTTTGAAGACAGAGCCATGCCACAGTGGAGTTGGCTCAAGGCAAAGGACTAGGCTGGGACGGAAGCTCAACTTCTGTTTGAGCGGTGAGTTCCTCCCCACTTTTACACCATCTATGCATGCTTGAGTAGGACAACAAGTTCCAGCGGTATTGACAGTCAGTGAGCACCACACTCACAGAAGAGCAGGGGGACTTGAGTCGAAGATGTCTTTTGCTATGGTGCGCCCAGCGCCCAGCCGCTACCTGTACTCGGAGATCTCCATGATGTCGGAAGATGAGGAGAATGGCAGTGAAAGCTCAGGCTCGGACGACCGCTCCTTCCGTCTGGACACATCGGGCTACGAGATCAAGGTGGGCACTCGCAAGCGCAAGCCTGGCGCCGGAGGGGCTGGAGGTGGTGCGGACAGAGGCCCGCGACTCAGCTTGGTGCCGCCACCCATGATGCCGGACGGGACAGGCGGGGTGGGCGAGGTCCGTCAGCGGAACGCAGCGAACGCTCGGGAGAGGGACCGCACCAACAGCGTCAACACGGCCTTCACCGCCCTCCGGACGCTCATCCCCACCGAGCCGGCCGACCGCAAGCTGTCAAAGATCGAGACGCTTCGGCTGGCGTCCAGCTACATCTCCCACCTGGGGAACGTGCTGCTGGTCGGGGAGGCCTGTGGGGATGGTCAGCCCTGCCACAGTGGGGGGCCCTCGGGCAACTCCTACTACCACCACCATGGCTCTCCTGCTCGCGACACCGAAAACTCACAGCCCAAACAGATCTGCACCTTCTGCCTCAGTAACCAGAGAAAAATGGTGAGTAAGGCAGAGGCGAGATGATTTCATGGTTTGCCTTTGACTGTGTTTTTGTTTATAGCAACTGACAGAGGGTGTCCAAAAGCTGTCAGCACCAAGTGAATGCCAAAAAATGAGAAAGAGGGAAAACACTACTGTCTGAGTCCTTGAGGGAAGAAAAACTGATCTCTTCTGTAGTTTAATAAAATGGTAGAGGGTCAGAAATAATCCAGTGTTGTCACTTAGATAAATTTGTTGAACTCAATATAAAGCCTGTCAACTACAATTTTACCCAAATACAAACAAACCCTGCACTTATTTTACAATGATTGCGTTGCTGTGTCTCACCTGTTACTAAGGTCTTTATAGTGGCTAAAATAAGTCTCTGGAGGCACATGCATAAATATTCAGTAATGTGAGGGGTCATATCTTCAGTGTCACATACAGGGTCAAAGGGCGATGGGAGAGATTTCAGAGCACTGACTATGTGATGACAGAACAACAGCAGTAGACTCATACCACACTCAGCAATGTGTTAGGCCACCACAAGATTGCTTTATAGTGATAAACCTCTCAGGCATCGAGGATGATCTCATGTGTCGCTTTCTATGCGTCAAGTCTGTTTTTATTATGCGGTACAGTAACCCTCCCATTACCTTACGGAGGTAACGAAATTGACTTAATGCGGACCAGCGGAAAGTATCACAACAAGAGACTGTCATGAGGAATCCAAACACACCGTCCATCTCCTCTCGCGCTCGCCCTCTCTGGGAGTACACTACGCTTGACCTTAGCTCGTAAAGCCAACACCACGCCGCATTAAAAATACGGCTGTAAATCACGCAAGTGGCCATGAGAAACACAATAACACCAAAGCAAAAGTAAAAAGGGGAGCAGACTGTAATTTAAGCGGACGTTGCAAGGAGAGCCTTCAAACTTGAAATATTCCATACGCTCGAGACAATTACAGTCAACTATGACACTGGAACATTTTTGGTTAGGTATATCACCGCCACAATGTCCGTTCCCCAGAAACTTGAAGCCTGTCCAGCACCGGCTTCACAGAGGAAAGAGAAAGGGGAGAACAGAGAGAGTGAAATAAAAACAAAACAATGGAACAACTCAAGTAAAAAAGGGCCGACTCAAAACAAAACGTAGCAGGCCTCATTCAGGGCTCACCCAATCCCTAGTAAATAAATATTATTTAATTCCATTCAATTTCATAGAAAAGGCTGTACAGGGCCAAGCAAAACACATAAATATGCAAATACAACATTTGTGTGTTCCAGATAGAAAGCTTCTGAATATTCACCGAACATATGTCGAACTCCCAGAAGCTCAAAACCATCCATCCAGGGCGATTTACACTCGCATCCTGTGTTGTTCTAAGGCTCTTCCTAGCACTCAAATTAATGACCCTGACAACCAAAACACACTCCGTGCTCAAAAGCAAGCCAACCAGGTAAATTATCCAGACAAGGACAGCAAGCGCTATATTGGTGGGAAAATAAAGCCTCAACAATGTAAAAACAAGCCAAAAAATAATTATACCACATATAATCAACAAAAACAACAACAATTCTGAATTCTGAAAATATGAGACCGGAGATGTGTCACCTTTCAGTAAGCATACTGGTATGGACTTGTTAGACTACTTTAAATATCCTCACATCCATAGGCAGGTACATCGTTAGATAAATACTTTAGCAAAACAATCGGGTCATCACAGACCAACCCTGGAAAACAGTAAATTACACACCTCCATTTTCCAGTATTCATTTGAAAGAATATATTCAACTTGGGTGAACTCTATTCAGAGGGGACATAATCAGTTTGTTTTTCCTCACAAAAAAATAATCCCAGAAAAAAAATATTTAAAAAAAAAAAAAACTTTTGAATGGAAACAGAGACCAAAAAGTCACAATTAATAACAATGAAAAAAAGTTAATGGACAACATTTGTCTGGCTGGAAGCAATCCTGCTCTCCGCTCAGCAGTGGGCAGAACTAACCAGCAAATGAGATAATGGAGCTTTAAGTGTTTTATCCAGAATTAAGGCCCTGTCTATAGGCTTTCTGTGCGGCTCCGAGATTCGAACCAGATTGGGTCTCTCTTTGCAGTGGAGGTTTAAGAGGCGAAACGGCTCACTCCAAACCACACGCCTCTTTCTCTGCCCTTACTTTGGTCTCATTACGCCATGAAAAAGAATCACCCTGCCAAGACCTATTTCTTTACCATTTCAACAGAAATAATCAATAACAATGATTTAAAAAATATAGCAAATCTTATGAATAATACCAAATTTTAAAGCCCCCGATTTTGACATAAAACAGACAGCTGTCTAGAATATTGCCTGAAAACTAAAGGCTGGCAAACTTAATTGCTCACAGGCACAAGGAAACATTAGGTCAGGTACTTAAAATGACTGATGGATAGATGTGGGGGCCTGAAGTGAAAGATCTTATCGAGAAAAAAAAAAATCTTTTTTTTTCTGTGCAAGCGATTTGATACATCTGGCACAGATTTGCTTAATTCTTGGACATAGTGTAGTTCTTCCCCCACTTTCGTGTGAGATACATCTGCACACACACACACACACACACACACACACACACACACACACACACACACACACACACACACACAGCATAATTTCTCCCTTGCCTCTAGAGGCAACTTTTCATTTCAGATGCCAATGAGAAACAGGAAACCTAACCAAAAAGACCACATAACTTTCAAAAGTACTGAATAACCATCAAAACAAACAAATATTTCTCTTCTTTGCAGACCTCTCTCAATCTCAATCCCTCACTTCCCTCCCCACCCCCCACTGACTAGTGAAAATGCACAGCCCATTAATAGAGAGCATTCCACTCCTCTTCCTCCCCCATCCCCCCGTAATGGCTCTAGCAGGTGAGGACAGGGGGTTATGAAGGATGGCAGGGGGATTGCATAAGCGCACACACAGGGGGCAGGCAGGTCGGCAATGCGAGACGGTCGGTACGTGCGCCGGGCCCGATCTCAGAGCGCCTGGGCGCGCGTTCTGGTGTTTCCCTCAGCGCCAAGCGGATCTCTGACGGACGGCAGGGAGAAGGTGGAGGAAGAGGAGGAGGCGGCTGAGGAGCCGGAGCAGGAGCAGGTCCCTGAGCTGGACGAACCTCGCTCACTCTCTCCCTCGCTCGCTCGCTCCGCCGCGGCGGCTCACATTTTGTGTAATTATCCCAGAGTTCCCTCATTACCTCCAGATGGAAGTTATTAGAACAGTCCTTCCCTCCAACGGGAGCCTATCAGCACGAACATGCAACACATTACAAATTATAAGCCCTGGCGCGGTTCAAACTCACTGGCGTGGAAAACAACATTGACAACCCTGCTCAAGAAAAACACGCATCCTTAACGACAACAAATTTCAGACTGTTAGCACTCCTGTCAAACAGAAAAACCCACAGCATAAGTAAAGATTCACCCCTTTGGGCATGAGTCAGCCTGTTGCATTATGCTGGCACAGGCCTCCAGAAAGAGGGGGGACACATGTGGCCCCATGGCTAGGGCTGGTGAAATAACGTCAATATTCTCCGTAATGGCTGCTGGCTAATAGAGCATGCAAATGTTATTACATGTGATTAAGTCTGCACAGGGCTCCGTTATTAGGGGTGAAAAATGTGGTGGAAAGGGAAGTGTGCTCGCAGGACTTCAGATGACCTGAGGAAAACTTGGGGGGCTGCTTTTAATAAATCTGAGCAGACGTGTCATCGCAAACGGCTAGAGTTTCATGTCTGAAACACGCACACACACACACACACACACACACACACACACACACACCTATGCACACAGTAGGGGAAGACTGACAAGTCACCGCATTGTAATCTTTCAGCGATCTGCCAACATTACCTGTCAGACAGGGGTGAAACCAAATATTTGTCTTTAAAGTGAAGGCTTGGGTGCCAGGCTCTGACAGGAAGAGAGGAAGAAAAAAAAATGTTGACATGCCTTTCTAAATGAAGTAAAAAAAACAAAGCAAGTAACTTTCTCACATCATTTAATTACAATTGAACCAAATTGCTAAATCATTTATTGAACAAAGCATGCACAAAAAAAAGCTTTGAAGTTGGGCATTAGACTTTGAGAAATGGAGGGAGGGAGGGGGTAGCCTAGAATATGAAAAAACAAAGGCAGGCATAGTTCTTGTCGCCTGGCATAAGTGGTCTCCTGAGAGGGCCGTTTGGTGACTTTAGAAGTGGCAGTGAAATGAAGCGAAATGAAAGCGAGCGAGGGGGCTGTAGTCCGTGTGACTGACTTCATCCGCTAAAGCCCTCTGTTTTGACTACGGGCTCCTCCCACGCCTGGTGTGGATGTGGAGACGGTGGCATTCTTTCTGTCTCTCCTTCTCTCCTTTCTCGCTCCCGTTCTCACAGAGGCCGAGTGAGAAATGGGAGCCAGGTGTGTGTGTGTGTGTGTGTGTGTGTGTTGGTGTGTCTACTGCTGCCACACTGTAAGGTGAGCCCAGAAAAACACAGGTTGCTCTTTTCCCTAGTGTCCAAGACTGTCTGAAGGGCAAAGCAATATCAACCCTGTTTGGTTGATGACTGTCAATGCTGGTCAACTTAGATCAGAGGACAAGGGATGCACTCACACTCACTCTCTCTCACACACACACACACACACACACACTCGCACACACTTTAAGCAGTGAAACTTAATTCAATTGCCAAAAGCAAAACCGACTATGTGTACTAGCCTTGTACATCATATTTAAAGTGAAGCTTTAAAAATGATATGAGAAGAATATGAAAAGAGTAACTCACTTTCTGAGTCTAATGCATAGTCTGACTCTCTCCCCTTGTGTATTTATTTTTCAGAGCAAAGACAGAGACAGAAAGACGGCTCTGAGGAGCTAATGAAGCCCGGGCCGGAGTGAAAACCACCACCACACACGGCGAAGCACAAACTTGACATTCCTGTTGTGTATATATGCAAATATCAATTCATATTTAATTCTATGTCAAAAAAAAGAGGGAAACAAAGAAAGCGGAGGAAAGAAAAAGCGGAGGGACGACGGACAGCCGTTTTGCAGCGGACTTCATAGCAGTCGCATATTCTCAGTTAGTTCTTGCGTGCCAGCGCACAGCAGTGATTCTGGCTTCACTCATCTCAGAAAATATCTTATTCTACACCAGAAGACCGCATCACTACACCCACAGGAGAAACTTCTACCAGAAGACACCTTCCAAAATACATACAAAAG
>JASCQY010000068.1:8963272-8985329 GCA_030264315.1 Sardinella tawilis
ACATGTATCATTTTCATATCAATGCTTCCAACTCAGTGGCTGTGAGTGGGTGATTGAAGAGGATTTCAAGCAATTTTGCAAAAATGCCCAAAAAAGACAACACAACTTTTGTACAGTTATCTAAGGCCATCGGCTCTAAGGCCACCAGCTTTTGTGCATGTTTTTTGGTAGGTCTGTTTCTTCAGATGCGTTTTGGCGCATCTGAGCAGAAGTCGATTCATGATGATTAGATACTTTAGCATAAGCGTGAATAAATGGTCCAAAACAATAGTAGACATACTGTAGGCTGGCATTCTGATCTTTGGGGAATGGAGCTCTTCACAAACCTTTGAGCCCGTGAAGAGGTGACTACCGCGGCACACGTTACAGGAGAAAAATGGGCAGCTTTTGACAGCGATATAAGGATGCATAATTATCGGTAGGCTGTCTTACGTCCAAGTAGTCTATGCACGATTTGTCCAGAGGCGAGAAGTGCTATGCGTTTACAAACAGGATAGCATCACTGACTGATCTTCAAGTTTATCCTTGGTCTGCAGAAATCTCCAATGCCAGCAGCACATTTCATCTGATTTCTAACCCATTAATTAATGTTTTTTCTCATTCCCGATAAACTGTCATGAGAAAAAGAATCATATACAAACAAGAGAATGCTTGACATGAATCTCAAGAGAAAGGTCAGTGCTAAATTATTCCCTTATGAATGTCAGTTCACAAAATGAAAATTTCCTGCCTTGCAGTTAGACTACAAAAAAGTCAACACAGTGCCTAAAAAATCCTTTCCATGGTGTAATAAGGCAAGGAGCATTGCAAGTGTGAAATATCATCTGGTTAGGCATCCTACTGAAACAACATATTGCAGATACTTAAAAATTGTCTTAAAAACCAAGATGGCACTTGTGCAAAATAACGTTACCTCAGAATGGTTGACATCGGTTTCGGCATCACTGATTATGTCATCTGCATCAAGATCTAAACCCTCATTAGATGAATCTTCATCATTCTCTTCTTCCAGGTCGTCCTCATCATCGTCGTCCTCATCATCGCTATCAGATCCAGAGTCTTGAAGACCGGAGTACACACTCTCCTCGCTGTCTGAAAGGTCGTCATCGTCGTCTTCCTTGATGGCAGTGCCATCTTTGTCATCAAACAAAGGCAGCTGGGCAACATCAGGACCAAAAAGCAGTTATTGGTACCAACTGAGAACTGAAAACGTTTTTCCCTAAACACCAATGGTGCAGTTGTGTGTTTAACAATCACTTTTAAAGACACTCAACAATGTATCATTTAGCATAAAAGACCTTGGATAGTTTGATCTGAATCAAAGTAGCGTTTCAACAACATAACTTAGATTATGTGTGCTAGTTAGCGGTAAGGCGGATGAGATGACAACAGTGAAGTTGCAATTGAACAGCTAGCTAAGTTGATGGCTAGCTGTTTACTTTCAGACGCGTCCCGATTATGTATTATTTATACACGCATAATACCTGATTATCGTCCTCTTCAGTATTTTTTCTTTTAGCGGTTTCTTTTTTTCCTTTACTCATTGTAGCTTCAGGTTCCTGCTCAGTTTTCGGGGCAGGCATGCTTACAGTGAGCACCACACTGGCCATGTGGGTTTAAAGGGGTCAAAGTTCAAAGTTGACAGACACAACGATATAGAATTTTATTTTTTTTCTCAGTTATATGACCTCCCTAATATACTATTGATTAAAAACTGCGAATAAAGAAACAGGTTATACGTTGATATAAATTCGTTTAAAAAGGGAAAATATATTCGTTACAAAAAATGGAAAGGGTTAAAGGTCAAAGGTAATGCTTGCATATTTGTTCGTTAAAAGCAAACTTTCAATAGTATGAGTTTTATATATCATAAATTATGAAAATACATCTAAATTTCGGTAACGGTTATCATGTATATATTTTCTTAACGTTTTGATATATTTTTAGCATCTTTTCACCGATGATGTCACAAAATGGCGACTACCATGCGTATGTGCGACAGTTGTTTTCTACGCAGTTCGTAGAGATGTCGTTCTGATGGAAATTTCCACTTATTCAGTTCTTATATACAATGTATTTGCGGGTATACATATAGCAACGTTTGAATGAACTGAACATCACAGGCATTTCGGATAACATCATTTGCACTGGTGTGAACGACAGCGAGGCGGATTCTGTCAAGGGTTCTTGAGTACGAGCTAGCGGATAGCTTGCCACGACCGTATGTTGTTGCTAGCTTGCTAGCTACCTCGCTGTGGCCAACACAATTCAGGATTTAATTTCTCAGGGTTCTCGAGGTATAGATAGACTGACTGTATTGACAGGTGTTAATTTTTCTCTTGACTGACATGGAGTACCACGGTGGTGGATCTGGTGCGGTCTTGGTCAGCGGTAGTAATGTTCCTGCTTTTCTGACGAAACTTTGGACGTTGGTTGAGGATCCCGAAACCGACCCTCTAATATGCTGGAGTCCAGTAAGTAGCTTGCAAGCTAAGTAACTCGGCGTGCTTACGAAGTTGTGTAACTTTTAATAAAAGTGACTGTTGATATCAGAAGTCAGCCAAATAATTACTTAACTTGAAGAACATACTGTCTGAGAACATTAATGAACTTTACTTTTTATCTTGTAAATGACAGTATGGTGATCGTAAAGTAACGTGAAAGTTCAATATCCAGGCTGTTAGCTAGCTAGCGACAGCTAAGTTAAATATCGATTACTGTAGAGGTAGGAGCTAACAGGTAGCTTTAGCCAAGCTTTTTAGCTAATAGTAGCTGACTAATAAACTAGACAAATAAATGTGAAAAAAGTTGGAGACATCTATGTTTAGTCTGGATTGTAAATGGATTGCTATGCTATTGTTGATGAAAAGCTAGCTGTGGCAATAGTGGTGGTGTCACACCTCTTTTTCCTAGCGTAACGTTAGGTAGGTTGGTGGAAAACAGTGTGTCATGGTCCATCTGAACAACCCTAATTATCCCAGCTACTCTAAATAGACTACTCATCATCACAATGAAATGTTCCACTCAAAACACTTCCAAATAATAAGCAATAAGTTCTGGTTTATTAATGTTTCGTTAAAGGACCGATCTGTTTCTGGATCTCATGATTTCTTGATCCAACGACGCATTTTAATATCTACACATAAGTCAGTCAGGTCTAAATTATGCATAATGAGTGGCCAGTAGAGCGAGTAAAATATATTATAATGCAGAAACTGTAGCCTGAAGTAGTGAATTGTCTTTCTTGCATTGTCACTCAGTGCAGTGGATTTCTCTTTCCCTTTCTCTTTAGAGTGGAACCAGTTTTCATGTGTTCGACCAAGGGCGGTTCTCCAAAGAAGTGCTTCCGAAATACTTCAAACACAACAACATGGCTAGCTTTGTCCGACAGCTCAATATGTGTAAGTATTTGTATGTTGCTAGTAGTTCCTGATGTCATATTGAGTAGTTTAAGAGATCAAGCCAATGAATAATTGCATTATGTAAACATTAAAAGCACAGTTTTATGCAAGACTATCAATATTTCTTTCATGCGAATTATCATGCATCATGCACTTTTTTCTGTGCTTTTCCTAGATGGTTTCCGCAAAGTTGTTCATATAGAACAGGGTGGTTTGGTGAAGCCTGAGAAAGATGACACAGAATTCCAGCATCCCTATTTTATCCGTGGGCAGGAACACCTCTTGGAAAACATCAAACGGAAAGTTACTAATGTAAGCATTTTGTGTGGTCATGACCGTATCCTTTACAAAATGTGCAAGATCCATGAATGTCAGAAGCAGAATGTATATTTATTTCCTGTTTGTCTTGTTGATCTTGCTGTGACCTACTTTATTACTGAGCTGGGCAATGGTTTGGATGAAAGCCAAGATGGGTCATCTCTGTTGTTGTATACACAACACAGTATTTTCCTCCCTTGATTCAATCTGTGATTGCACTTTGATGAATCACATTAAGACGCTGTGGGCCAACGCTACCATATGTTGTCCATCTATGAGACATCTTAGTCGTTGGCCCCAGGACAGATCACACCTGGAGGCTCTTCCTACGTGCTGTGTTTGGGGGGGGGGGGTATGCAGCTAATCTGGAGGCCCAGTGTGGAGGCTGCCAGCTGGGGATGGGTGGATAGGATTAGAGATTGTAGGCTGGGAGCATGTATAATCTGCCTCCGCCTGACCGCTTGGCACAGGCAACTTTTCCACAGAGCTGATTTACAGTCTGTCTCTCTCTCGCTCTCTCTCTCACTCGCTCTCACTCTTTCACTCTCTCTTCCTCTCTCTCTTTCACTCTATGCGGTGCATCTGCCTCTGGGCCTGTGTCTTTCTTTTTCTGGCCAAGTGATCAGTTCACACTGAAATCTGAAGGCCCAGAGCACACTGTTTCCATTGTCAGATGCCAGAGTTCATGACCAGGCCTGAGTTGTTACCTAACACACACACACACACATACCGGCACGCACAGATGTGCACGCACACACACACACACAGTTTTACTGGCTCTGACTTCTAACTGTTTCATCCTCCCTCCCTCCTTCCCTCCCCCCCTCAGGTGTCAAATATTAAACACGAGGACATCAGGCTGAGCACGGACGAGATCAGCAAGGTGCTGAGCGACGTTCAGCAGATGCGGGGCAAGCAGGAGACCATGGACTCGAGGCTCAGTGCCATGAAGCAGTGAGTTCACAGAAGTCCTCTCTTACTTTGGTCAACAAGCTCCAAAATCTAGCCAGTCAGCTTTGTTTGCTACTTCTCCTGTGACTGACTGACACACACACACACACACACACACACACAAACAAAAAAGAAATCAGGGAGGGGGGGGGCAGGGCAATTTCTGATGATGCAAGAAGCTTTCTTCCTCTTCTTCCCCTTTTCACCGGCGTGCTGTGAATGATTTCTCCGTCCAAGGGTTGTCGTGAAGAAATGGCTTCCATGTGTGAATCTGAAGGGCTGGCCGTTGGCTGTTTGCTCTGCGGCTCCCTCGCAGGCCAGGCCATCTTAATGCTTCAGCCCCATGCACCTCCAGGCTCAATTAGAAAGCAGAGGTATGCGGCCGCCGGCCCTGGGGAGCAGCTAGCCCGTAGCATTAGGGCTGTGTAAGCCAGTTTATTTAAAGCCGGTGATTAGAAGCAGAATATCTTGGGCCCAGTCAGAGACGGAAATATACACAGAGGGGTGATGCAGAGAGCTGCTCTGCTGTCTTTCTCTCGCATGGTACACATCTATCTCTTTCACTCTCTATTTCTCTGTCTCTTTCCTTTTTATCTCCTCTCTCTCCCGCACACTTGCACGCACACACGCACGCACGTTGGAGCTTTAGGAATATTTCAGGAATAAAAAGGTGAGTCACGCCTGGCAAGCCTCACAAATATAACCAAACAGAAAATAGAAGTGAGGTCATACTAGCAGCTGTTAGTTGTCTCGTCTCTAATCTATCTACTCCCGTGGAGCTGCAGCCCAGAAGAACCGTAAGGAAGTGAAATACCAGCAACCGGTTGTTGTGTCATAAATGTACTGTGCTACACCGTAGCTACCTACACTTAGACAAACTTATGGGCTGAATGAACAGGCTGAAATGCCAAGCATGGCTTCAAGCTGAGCTGCTTTTATCAGTTTGACACTTGAGAGCCACCATCCCCCCACCACCACCGCCCCCTTAATTTGGCCCATACTTTAAAGCAGGCTTGACGACGCCCCATGCCCAGGGTTCACGTACTCCAGTTCAGAGTTGGCGCGCGGCTAATGTGCGCTAATCCCCGTCGGGCTCTTTGTATCTGTCTGTGGGTGACGAAGTGGCCGAGGCTGGGGGCCGAGGCCTCACTTCTCGGGCAGGGCAGGGTAGGGTTAGTCAGCGCTCCCAGAAGAGCCACCCACTCATGCCTGAGTGATGTGCCTCACCAGCTGCAGGCTCACTGCTGGGGGTGGTGTGTGTGGGGTGTGTGTGTGTGTGTGTGTGTGTGTGTGTTTTGTATGTGTGGTAGGGGTGTGTTTGTGTGTGTGTGGGTATGAGGAAGGGAATGGAGCTTCTAATGGGAGAATGAAAACATGCCTTCCTTTGGGCGCTGTACATAAACAGGCTCTTGGGTTATGTATTACTCTGCCCGATGGATGTGAGAGTTTTTGTACACACATTCCTCGTTGCAAATGGGAGACCCAAATGGGAGCTCGCTCTTGGTGTTGCACATATAGCTCCACATAGGTGGGACACACACACACACACACACACAACCAGATTCTCTCACAGCTGCATTGTCATTGCCACTGTGGGCGTCGGCCCCCTAGTCTGCACACATGCTCACAAAAAGATGAGCCAATTCACCATGGAGTTGTGATGTGGCCTCACACACGCACACACACACACTTATTCTTGCAAGCTCTGTGTTACACACACACACACACACACACACACACACACTCTCATTCTCTTTCTCTCTCACACTCATACACACACACACACAGATGCACACATTTCTCATTCTGTCACACACATACTCAGTCACACACACACACAAACACTCGCAAAGGATATCACAGATGAGCTCACCACTGCCTGTCAATCAACTCAGCACGGCCACTAGCTCTCGGCCGTCTCTTTTCAGCGGGAGATATTGTGTCATGTATGGATGGGCTCGGGTGCTTTTGACACGGCCTTGGGCAGATTGCTTTTTCACAGCCCATTGTTAAAGCACTGTCTGTGTGCAAGCCTTCGCAGTCTTGGGTGTGTTAGAGGAGTCTTTCTTTATTTATTTCTTTCCCTCCACTTGCTTTCTCTAAAACCGTGAGTGAGTTGCTCCCCACTGGTGGGAGGTTGAGACTTGACAGTTGAGACAACGCAAACTGGAGAAAAATGGCTTTTTAAATGCTTAATTCCAGTAATGCCTTTCTTTACTGACAGCAAAAATCACACAGTCAAAAAAAGATCCCCACACTAGCTCAAGTGCTCATACAAATCTGAGCTTTTAGATCCGATCCAAGCGTTTAGGAGGAAAATAGAGATGCTGTTATTTTGTTTGGGCGATGGGGAAACAAGTGGATCTTGGTCACAAAATTCCCTGTCCTGTCTCAAGCAGGGAATGCCAGGAAAAGCAGGAGTGCTGTTAGGGAAGTAAGTGGGAGAGAAAACGAAAACGGTTCTTCAGAACAGATGGTCTCTCGCCCTCCCCCCTTTGTCTTTGTCCCTTATTGTTCATTTCCTTGGTGTCCGTCCCCTCACTAAGTCCAGCCTTGCTCGTCATCATGGCCAAATCCACTTTGGCCCAAGTGCATTAACTCAACCTTTTAATCCTTGCAGTGGTTGTTTGCCCTACTCTTCCTAAGGCTCATTGAGAACAGTAGGGTTGTAATTAAGGGTAGGGAAGATGGTGTGTGTGTGTGTGTGTGTGTGTGTGTGTGTGTGTGTGTGTAGTGGTTGTGGTCAAAATGGGCATGGTGGTGGAGGTGCAGGTTGTAGGGTTCAGGCACTCGTCTTCCCACTAGGAGGAATCCACACCTGCCCCCATAAAGCTGCTCAATCTGCCTCAGAGGCAGAGATGTGGAGGTGGGGAACTTTTGGGGTGGTGTGTAGGGGGTAGGGGGGTTAGGGTGGAGCCTCCAGCCTAGAAAGTGGCTGGAGCGGGTAGGCTAAGAGAGGGAGGGAGGCTCCTAGGCCAGGGAGAAGGTGGCTGGAGGGGGCCCTTCCTGCTCGGCTCGGCACGGTGGGGGCTTTTACTGGGCCGCGTTGATTTACAAGGCAGCCGAGCCCCTCAGATAAGCCCCACTAACGCAGATAAAGAATCCGCCCGGCTCAGGAGCACCGGGGCCACAGCAACACCTCAGTGGGGCAGACTTGCGCATACCGGTACTCAAGCTCTGGCTCAAACTCTACCGCTTATACACACAAATACACACACCCACACTCCAGTTCTTACACACACACACACACACACACACACACACACACACACACACACACTGCCCTCAGTAGGAGGCCAGGCCCACACCTTGCTCAATATGGACCTACAGTATGCACATAAAGTTCAGGCACCATGGAACACTCTGAGTGATGTATTGTTGCACAATCATTACACTCACACACACTCTCACACACACACACACACACACACACACACACACACACAAGCGCACACTTTTCCTTAGTGTCTCAGGCACGCCTGGAATTCATAAAGTCTGGTGTCACTGATAAGGGCACGTCTGTGTTTGACAATGGAGACGCCCTGATGATAAGCATTTTCAATTTTGTTCCAATTCAGTCCCATACATCAGAAGAGGTGCTCCATAGTTTTGGGGTCCCTGCTTGACGTTTTTGTCGTTTGTTTTATTGACGTATTTATACCGAGTTTCATTTTTATGGTGGAAACAAGTAGTTGAATATTGAGTTGTGGTCTGTCGTTGCTCGCACAATGCCAGGCATGTTTGATGTCTGTTTTATCAGTGCAAATCAGCCATGAAAACACAACACGGGTCAGACTTTCCATCCGCCGGAGTAGCAGGGGGAGCCATTTTGAGGTACACCTCGGCACTCGACGAGGGGCAGCAGCATTTTTTCATCGTGAGCTGTGCATCGGCGGACCCAAATCGGGGCCCATGAGCGCACGCTCCAAGCAGTTTTACCAGCCCCGCGGGGAACCCGTTTTAAGAGGTCCAGGTGGAAGGGGGGATGGCTTTATGGGGCGCACTTTCAAAAGCTGAATAAACAGAGGCCGCTAAGATCTTTCAATAGCCATTAACTTAGCTAAATAAACGTCCCAAAGTATTCCTCAAATCTTTTACAGTTTTGGTTAAAAGGAGAGAAAAAAAAAGTGCACTGTCACCCCCACAGGCGCTGCCCTCCGTTCCCCTTGTTTAAAGAGCTCCGTGGTGGGAAGGAATTAATCCTGTGTGGCAGTGGGGGGTGATGAGGCTACAGTGTATGGGGAGGGGAGAGGGGAGGGGGAGGGGGTGCAGGATCAGACAGTGTCTGATGTGACTGACATCTGCTGCATTTAAGAGAGGGGGTGGGGGGGTACTGATGGCTTTGCGTGCAAACAAAACGCTGACATTAGTCTCACTTTGTCGTAGTCATCCTCTTTTTTTTTTTTCTTGTTTTCTTTTCCTTCCAGAGAGAACGAGGCGCTGTGGAGAGAGGTGGCGACCCTGAGGCAAAAGCACGCGCAGCAGCAGAAAGTCGTCAATAAGGTAAAGACGTTCCCAGCCCCTCAGCATGCCCGACACTTCCTGCCTGCTAAGCAAGCCAGGGAGGAATGCAGCAAGGCCCAGTCCCCACGCAGCCTCCGTGCCCGTTTAATAAGCTTAAAAACGGCTGCTTACGACCAGGAAGCTTATTTCTGTCTCCTGGACGATGAGTCATGTTGATTTGCATGTAAAGGCAAGCAAAGTGACATTTAGACCCAGTCATTTGGAACATGCATCTGTGTTATGCCGCTTTCCATGTATGTGACACACTTCTGTTTGCTGCGGCCTAAACCTGCCCAGTCAGCGTGTTAGAGCGAGTGTGTAATGCTGACTGACTAAGTGGAGATGGCAGTTGCACCAAAGGCAAAATAAGTAAACAGGTATTCCACTGCACAGGCTGGGCTGAGAAGTTAGCCAGAGTCTGTCATCTTTTGTGTGTGTGTGTGTGTTAACTCTTCCTTGTGTCTCTTCAGCTCATCCAGTTCCTCATTACCCTGGTGCAGTCCAACAGAGTGATCGGCATGAAAAGAAAGATGCAAGTTGCTTCTCCTCGCCCTGAATACATTATTTACAAACGCGTGTATATGTGAAGGATTCTTCTAAGTCTTTCGTTTTTTTATTTCCTCCTCTCTTTCCCCTGCTCTCTCTTCCTCCTCTCTCTTCCTCCTCTCTCTCTCTCTCTCTCTCTCTCTCTCTCTCTCTGTGTCTGTCTGTCTTTGTCCTGTGATCTGTTCCATTCTCTGCTCCACTTTCATTCCTCCTCTCTCACCTGTCTTTATTTCCCTCCATCCTCTATCCTGGTGTCTGTTCCCTGCTATTCCCTGCTGTCCTCCATTGCAATTCCTCCTGTTGCCTCCATATGGGCTTGCCCATTCCCCTTCATCTCTCTTCCTGCTCTTCTCTCTCTCTCTCTCATTCTCTCTCTCGCTCTCTCTCTGTCTCTCTCTCTCTCTCTCTCTCTCTCTCTCCCTCCTGATTTGCTATTCTCCCTGCCAGGCCCCTGATGTTGAATGACAGCACTTCGTCTCACTCCCTGCCCAAGTACACTCGGCAGTACTCTCTGGAACCTTCCCCCGCCATCTCGGTGCGTACAAGTGGAACCTACTGTGCTTTGATGCTTGTGCAGAAAGTACCGCCGTGGCCTAAGATTCATACACCCAATACACCCACCCCCCACCACACAGACACACACACACACACACACAAAGGCAAACTGTCGTGCTTCTGGGCTCGGCCACATGCATTTGCTACTACAGAGGCACTTCTAGTATATTTGCTGCTTGTGAAGCCAAGTTCTCTCCGGAGCCTTGAAGCTCCATGGCGTTGTGTTTCTTGTAAATAACGAGGCAAGACTCTTCATTATACTTTCACAGTAGGAGGTCAAAAGTAAACAGTGACATGAATCCTTCTTTCTCTCTCTCTCATTCTCTCTGTTGCTCCCTCTATCTCAGTCCCCCCCTTCTGGATTCTCGGCCGCAAATCTCTTTGCCTCGGATGGACCGCTCAAGACGGGCCCAATTATCTCTGACATCACCGACTTGGCCCAGACCAGCCCGGTTACCACGGAGTGGATCGAGGACAGGCAAGTGGCCCACAAACTCACACGGCCAAGGCAGCCTGCCGGCCAGCAACCTGCAACTCTCACAGACTTGGCCAAGCCAGCTAGCCAGCAACCTTTGGCTCCCACCACACTCTCTCAGCGCTGCCCTTCTGTGACATTTTACCCTGACTTATTATGGGTGACCTGAGGAAAGTTCTAGCATGGCTTCTGTTAAGGTTTGCTGCCTAGAAATGCAGTGTGGCGTATTATGTAAGTGCTAGGCCTCAAGGCTAAATTGGTTGATGTTTGTATGTGCGTACCCTATGTGTGCAAAATACATTGTCAACAGTTTTACTGATCTATAGAACGTATAACAGAGAAAGTTATTAGCAAGGAATGATGGAGATAATTATTATTTTTTTTTTATGTGAACTTTTGCTCAGGAAATAAAAAGTCAACATAGAGAAATTTCCAGACTAGACCAGACCAATACTTTCAGTACTTTGTCAGTACTTTTTACTTTCATTTGTTCCATGCTGTGGTGATTTGATGGTGATGTGTGTGTGGCGATTCAACAGCGAAAGAACGAGTCCACTGGTGCACATCAAGGAGGAGCCCTCAAGCCCCACCACCACCACCACCACCCACGACTCCGAGGCAGACGAGGTGTGCCCCGTAGAGGTGGAGGTGGGCACGGTGCCACAGGAGACGCCCCTCTCCCCCACCACCTTCATCAACTCCATCCTGCAGGAGAGCGGGCACGCCCCCGTCTCTGCCCCAGCCACCGCCCCAGCCCCGGTTCCAGTTCTGGCTCCCACGGCTGCCACCGCCACCCCGTCCCTTACTCCGTCTGCCCCGCTCCTCGCCACCCCCACCTCCTCCGCCCACCCCGCGTCGGCGTGCAGCCCCAAGTGTCTCAGTCTCGCCTGCATCGACAGGTGAGCCGTCAAAACGCTTTTAACAGCTGTCAGGCCTCTCCTGTGGCTCAAGCCGTGTTGCATCGGTACCTTGAACCGGTGATAATTGGGGCCTGGCAAGTCCTTGGAGAGCCCTTGAAGTTGATGCTTTAGATTAGAGGATGTGGGCTCTCTGAGCTAAGCCACTTAGCCTGTCTGTGTCTCCCCTCTCTTGGGTTCAGTGGAACTTGGTCCCACTAGACCAGCTTTAGATGGTGGAACTCTCAGCAGTGCTTTAGTTGGTTGAAACTTGCATGCAAGTCTCACAGCTTGAGTTTCATAGTGTAAAGGGGCCTGCAAGTCACTTGAACCCTGTTTTAAATTCATCTTGGACCGTCTGTAAGAGTTCCCTAGTTGGACATGCATCAATCCGCAGACTTTTTGCTCTGAAATAAAAATAAAAAAAAATGCAATTTAATTTCTTCTCTCCCATCAACGGCAGGGACTTCCGTGGTCATTTTCTTTAATTAGGGAATTGGCCTGAGTACTGAAAGCATTAAGCTAGTCTTTCGCTAATAAGCATCCGGCTTTTCTTATCCCAGAGATGAAATGGCCATGGCTGTTACCAGGGCCACTGTTGCAAACTCATCATGACTCATGACATAACTTGCCTCATCTTCTCAAGCAGGTTAGTTTTCATTGTGTGATGAAGAAATCCACACCAAGCCAAGGCAATCAGACCCCATTGGTCTCCTTCAAACTATTTTTTTTTTTTTTTTTTTTTTTCTGCACAGTGCAATCAACTCAATAGCCCAGTCTCATTATCAGGCTCGTGATGAGACTTGCAATCTCTCAGTGATCCTGGCACCCGGGCGGAATACATCTAATTATGTTGCATGCGACTGTTGTTATTGTATCACAAGGAAGATAAAAGTTGTGTCGCACAGTGATTGCAGATCGTATTGCAGAGCTGTAACTTGTTCAGTGAAAGTTTCATCATGTAACGTCAGCCTAACTAATGCCTAACCTTACGCACTTTTCCCCTTTCCTGCATTCCTTCACTCTTGACTCTATCTATTGATCTACGCCTTTCTCCATCCAACCACGCATTGCATCACACATCACACATCACACATCACATATTGAGCTCACTTTCCAGGGCACTTAATGCAAGATCACTTTTTTTGTACATCTTCGCCTTTTACACAAAGATGTTCAGCATTTGAACAAAGATTTTATGGTTTTGATGTCTACACAAAGCACCTCCATTGAGCATTACTCAAAAGCGATGCGATCTGATGCAGAGGTACAACACATGACATACAGTCGGGTTATGGCTACAAAGAGTCACCACCTCCACATTTCTGGTGCTGTTTGGCTCTTAGATGTTTCATGCCTGCTATTATATACTATTGCATAACACAACTGCGATAGGAGAGGCAGCCCCCAGTGCAGCCACTGGACAAAGTAGGCCAGCCGAACCATGTGACCGCTTGGCTGAAGCTTCCTCCAGCTCGTAGCTCAACACCAGACCACAAAGACACACAGGTCAGAAACACAAACGGTGGAGACGCAGTTTCTGTAAGTGTTTGTGCTTCGTCTCTAGAGGTGCATAATCAATACATCAAAACATCTGCACCAGATATAAGAGAATTGATTAGTGTCAATAGCAAAACCCCTGACTACTGTGAAATTTCTCCTTTGTGTTGTGATGTCAGTAGCCATAACTGTATTTTACATTTGTGTGAAAGACTATAACACAGCCTAGCTAACTGTGGATCATTGCCTAAATCTCGTTGGCTCTAGCTAGTATAACATGCTTAATGGCACCTTACAGCTTGGGTGTGTTTAGATTTCTGTCACCCAGCCTGTCAAAGTCCCATCCTCCTTCCCCCTTAGCGAGGGGGGGAAAGGGGCGAGCCTGTATCCACAGCAGGCTGGTGTTATAAATGGGAGCGCAGGGCTGCAGTGTCCTCCGCGCTCACAAATGGTGCCATGTTGTGCTTGTGTCTTTTCAGCTCTCCACCGATGTCTGAGGTCTATCACCTTTTCCCCAGTCCCACCTCCTCATCTCTTCACTCCCGACTTCTCCCAGGGTTAGCATTGCCAGTCGGCCGCGAGACCACTGTCCCCAGAAAACTTAAAACACCCCGCCTGACTGTCTGCACCCCCCCTCCCCCCCATACGCTTCCAGCTTAAAGCTAACAAAAAAATGCCCCCCCCCCCCCCCTCCATTCCCCACTCCCACCCATTCACCTCTCACTGGCATCCTTTGGATTTGTTTTGTTTGCAGCGTGCTGATTGCATATCGCATGCCTGTTGCTGTGTGTTGCATCATGTCTCTCGACACAACCCCCCTCTCACACCCCAACAGGCCTTTTCATCTGTCACTAGACCTTTTTTGTGTTTACAAACATCGTCAGAAATGTTCTATATTCTGTCGCCAGTGCCCATGTTGGTTGCAGAAAGCCGCCCTACCCACAAATTGTCACAGTTTTAGAAGTGTAGGAATTAACAATTAATCTTGTATTTAATGATTTTGATCTATCCGGTGTGTATTTGATCTCTCAAGTGTAGTATTCCAGGCTCACAGTAATAATTTTATCTGCCTCGAATTGACTTAACTAATTGGCTAACGCTGTACTTTGCTACACAGCTAATTAACTCATTGAAATGAACTAATTTCAGACTGAGATTCAGTTTATTTTACAGCTCAGCTCTTTACAGTTAGCGCACCAAGCTGCTCAGTCAGCTGATCATTGTAACGATAACCATAACGTTATTTTGTTTTTTTGAAACAGACTTAATATCTTTATAAGATCTTGAAACGACAGGATTCTATGTGGTCTATGAGGGTAACGTTACGTTTCCTGAAAATGATCTATTAGGTTCGTGCAACATGCAAGTGACATGACCCAACAGAAATATCACAATAATAAGCAAAAAACAATCTTTTGGTGGCATGATGTGCAGGTGACTTTGACTTGGACTTGCAGTTGATGTCGTGTTAAGCCAATTCAAATTTTGACCCCCCCCCCCCCCAACACCTAAAATGCCAATTGTGTTGACAGTCAGGAATTTGGCGAACCCAGGCTACTTTCCATCATGTGATGCCAGTCTTTTGGGGATTCGTTCTTTCTCAAAAATAAATCAACAAATGAATAACAGTGTGTGGGAACTTTTGTTGCTGTTACAGTGACTGCTGGGTGCTTATGTAATCACACCAAACTCATTGATTCGCCTCTGTTGTGTTTCAGTGTTATTGATCGGATAAGCATTGTTTAGCCCGGTGAGTTTAGTTTGCATGTTTGCAAACCTCATGGCATGTTATTTTCTGACCCAGATCCGAGCTCAGTGACCACCTCGATAGTATTGACAACGGCTTGGAGAACTTGCAGTCCATCCTGAATGCCCAGTCCATCAACTTGGAGTCCTCACCCATCTTCGATGTAAGTTGCCATTGCTTAAATCTGACTTGCTGCACAGCATTGCTCCTGTAAAGAGGTGTAAATTACTCTGATTGTTTTGAGCACCATAGCACATTTATGTGTGCATAGCATTTCCATTGATTTGTTTCAGCTGATTTTTTTTCTCTATCTCTAAAAACAATTTTACAGTTTTATCAGCAGCTTGTAAAAGTTGGCAGCGAGCTTAGTTAGTTGCTATTCCAGACGGTTTCCATCTTTCTAATAGATTGTCCTATGTCATCACAGATCTTCAGTTCCTCCGCCATAAACACAGACTTTGACTTGGACAGCCTTACCACCGTAAGTGTTTCATTTGATTTTCTTTGTGGCATATTTCGTTTTTTTTCTCTCTCGGCTCATTTCATCTCCTCTCCTCGAACATGTTTTTTCTCACCACGGCCTTTTCGCCATTCCCACAGATCCAGGAGCTCCTCGCCGATCCGCCCAAGGAAGCTCAATCGAGCAACAACTCCACAAACGCAGGTTTGAGCATTTGGTGATCTCAACTCGATGTAGAGTTTATAACCATATATTGAACTGTGTCTGCTCATCCCAGTGAAACCGCTGAAACAGGCTTTTGCCTCAGTACATATTTGAACCCTTGCTTAGCAGTGAAATAAGATCATAAATCGCCCCATAACATTTAGTCGCCTGTTTCTGCTCTCTGATAATAAACTGCCATTGTTGTGCTGTTGAAATATGCTCTATATGGTACCTTTACTGCATCCTTGATTGCCAGCACCAATCCAATACTGTCTTTACTGTTTTGTTTGTTTGTTTGTGTGTTTGTTTTAAACCACTAAACTGTTAATAGCACCTGGATATGTGTTTAGAAGTGTTATGGCATTTCAAAATGATGGCTGTCCTACAAAAGGTGGTTTAATTATTGCTGTGTGCTACCTTGCCATGACCACAATTGACAGCCACAAATAAACAGGTTGAACAATATCAAATAAAAGGAGCCTTTTACATATAAACAGGGCCAGTGTATTCAGCATGCAGTAAGAGAGTTCCACTTTGGAGGGAATTAAAGGCCTACTCTGTTGCTTTTCTCTCGTGAATCCCTGAGCTCACAGCAGACCCTTTACTTGGGGGTCAGTTTAGCTAAAACCTCTGTACTTCACATACTGTATGTTGGCATATGATTTGAAGCGATTGGGCACCAGCAGTAAGAAATGGTTTGCGAAAAGCAGAATGTGGACCTTGGCATGTTTGCCAGGCTTCCAAGTGGTAAGTATTACATAAGTGTTCAACTGAGCTAGTATCATGTTGCTGGGAAGCATATTGTTATTAGGGTTGTGATATGAAGGGGAACGATTTTCAGTTAGAGTTGTTTGTATTGTGTATGATGTTGGCTGTAGTTAGCTACTAGACTGTTCAGGAAAGTTTAGACTGTTTCGGTTAGGGCTAGTCAAGCCAGTAATTTAGACCAGTGTTTTAATTAATATGGCTTCAGAGTAGTGGAATACCCATGCTGCCTGGTGCGCTCGTTCCGCACTGCAGCCTGGAGACAATCTCACTTGAGATTTAGGTGGTGCTAGCCAGGTGATTTAGCTGGTGTTAGCCAGGCTAGGTATTAGCACAGATGGTTGATAAAGTACCTTTGCTATTACTCCCTCAGTCTACCCAAAGTGTTGAAAGTAAGTCTTGCGGCTGAGTGTTTTTTGCTCTGCTATGATGTGTTGCAGGGAAGCAGCTTGTCCAGTACACCTCCCAGCCTGTGCTCCTGAGCGACCCCATCAACCCGGACGTCCCAGGGGAGGACCTGCCTATGTTGCTGGAGCTGGAAAGGGACAGTTTCTTTGACCAGGACCCAGCCGAGGACCCTACCATCTCTCTCCTCTCTGGCGACTATCAAACGGTTACACCGGATGAGCCCAAACTGACCTAAAATTATACTCTTACTTATTTTGTAAAGGGATTTAATACAGTGTTTGTTTTTTCTTTCTTCTTTGTTTTACTTCTGTCTTTTATTTTCTTTATTTCTTTATTTTTATTGTATTTGTTATAATTCATTGTCAGAAAAAGACAATTTCCCCAAGCATCTTTCTGCACTACTAGTCCCTTGAAGACAAATTTAGTCCAAAAAAATGAATATCTGAGATATTTCAGGGTGGCTAGTGCTTCTCAGAAGCAGTTATATATTGTGATCAGGCAAAGCAGTTTTATCTTACCTTGTTTATCTTGCCTGTTGCACAAAAATGGCCTCAGTTGGCCAAGAGGATAACTGACTATAAGCTACGGATAATCTTTTAGGTCAGGCCTTTATTATGATTATTATTTAAAAAGCACATGTGTTCTTTTCTGAAGGTTTTTTTGTTTGTTTGTTTTGTTGTTTCTAAGCAATGCTTTATTTATGCTGACCTTAACCCACATCTAGAGAAAACTAATAGTCAGAAGGTTTCAGGTGTTTTATTTGGTCAACAAGGTTGGCAAATTTGCCATTCAGCCTGAATATCTAGTCTTCATCGCATTCTGCCCTTTTTTTTAAAGTTATTTAGCTAACATGTCTTTTGCAGAATTTCTACAGTCAATCGTTTGACTCATCTATTGGTAGCTCTGTGTTTAGCAAGAGATTATTGTGCTATACAGGAAAAAGAACTGTTATTGTTTTGTTTTTGCCTTTTTATTTACCATACAGTAGTTAGCATCATCAACTGAATTCACGTTCATAGAATTTTAATTTCCTGACCGTTTTAACCTGTTTAGATTGTATGGAATGCTGTTTTTGTTTTTCATAATCTTTTTGTGCTTTTTTTAGGGGAGTTTTAGCAGGAGGAGAGGTTGAAATATGTAAATGTATAGAAATGTATAGAGATTATGCAGTTTTATCACAGTTGTGATTCATCCAGATTACACTTTTTATAGAGACAGTTAAACCCGGTCACGTTGAATTACAGACACGTTTTGCCCATGGTCTGTCCCACATCCTCTATATCACAGTCATATTTATTTTGAGTAATATAATGAAACTATTATTAAATATTGTTTTCTATGAGGATACCCATGCTGAAATATACAGTACTATAACTCAGAGGTGTACTTTAGAAAAGAGGTTTTTATAAGCTGAATGATCCGTCTGCCTTTCTCAAAGCAAGTGTAGAACTTAGAAAATAATACCAATGTGTTCACAGCCAAATATGGGGCTCTGAAACAAACTATATGTATGCAACAGCAAAATGGACACCATACTGGCTTCCCTTTCAGTTAATAAATGTAATCGTCAGGATTTGAGGATTATGGGATATCATATCTCCACAGTGGCTGTCCGTCTGGAATTGGATATTGATTGATAATAACATGACTTTACAATTTAAAGTTCAATTAGCAATGCTTTACCCACTTCACATGGAAAAAATTAAACTTTTAATGGAATGTTCTTGTCTGAGACAGAGCGACAAAAAAAAAAAAAAACATGGTCTGTTTTTTTGTGTGGAGAATGATGACTTGTGTGGCATGGGCATAGTCGTAGTCATAGCGCCACCAAGAGGTGACAAAAGGAGTTGTGAATACTCTGTGGAAGATCAGTTGTTGGCTTTGCTCACTAAAGTTTGTTTGTGCAAAGCTTCTTGCCTGTAACTTTATATGATAAGTTAGGTAGTTGATTTGTCACAGCCTTTTGGGGGGACTCCAAGAGATTATTTTACTACGCATGTAATGGAAAACATTGTGTATTGGTATGTTTCACAATAAAACATCAATGTTTTTGGAAAGACAGCTGTAATACATGCAGCCAGATATTCATATGGTATAGAAGTTTTGTGGATGGTCATTTGTGTTTCACATTTTGCAGTTATAATTTGATATACATGTTCAGATTTGTTAAGCACAATATTCATGCTTGAATGAGAGAGGATTTAAAACATTTTGACTTCTCATGATGCTTTACAACTTGGACAACAAATGAGCTTTTTTTGTGTGTCTTCCACCAAAATGCATATTTTTGATGTTCAAAATAGATGTAAATTTAATGTATGATTATCTCTCTTCAATGACACTCATTCATTAATGTACATTGTACAATTTCAGACACTTGAAATAATATCTTTGACACATCCCAAACTATGGAACAGTGCTATTAGACATTCGCAGGACATAACTTTGTGCTTTATGTACATTTTTGAGGGGAAGGACAACTTGCCACTGATTTTAAAACCAATAATTAACCACACTGGTCTCACCCTACGGCTGAATACATAAAAAAAACATATTCCAGGGTAACAGGGAAACATGCACAGTAAAAAGTTAAGTTACAGTGTCATCTTAATGTTTAAATAGTCCAAAAAAAAATCACACGCACACACACGCTGACACACACACATACACACAGAGACTATTGCTAGTGGGCTGGGTCAGTGGTCCTTTGTCTGGATGACTGGTCAGTACACTGGAATCTGTAGCGGAGGAAGCGAACCCGGGGCTTGATGTGAAAGTCAGCAGGTATCCTCCAGTTCCACATTTTCTGCACCTTCAGAAAAGACGAGTGTAGTTAGATGTGACGGCAACACAGTCAGAGGCGCTGCTAGAAAGTTTTGGGCCTATGACAGAAAATATTTCTGCCCCCCCCCCCGCCCCGGCCCCAAAGATTGATTATATTATTGATACAGTATGTTCTCTGGGCCCCCGTGTCATTGCCAGGCCCTTAGAATCATCCTAACCTTCGTTACGTCTTCACAGCTTACCTCTTTTGAAAGACCACACAAGCCCTGTGGAAGAAGTTTCCTAACCTTCTCTTGAAACATTAGGGTAACAGGGCATTAATCTTATATGCGTGTTGTATTAAAAATAATGCTTTTGTAATGTAATGCAACTTAAGCAAATATGTTGGGAAAACTATAATGTCACAATATACTGTAGTGGTCCTTTAAGCATTTTATTTTGTTGACAACACTTATCACGCCTGAGACATTTCTGAGAGCATTTGCGGTCTATACACAACTCAACACCTTTGACATTCAAGGCTAATGTTCAATGAATAGGCTGTTTTTGATAGGATGTGAGAAAGACGTATGAGGGGACCCACCTTCAGGACCCTGACCTGATGTGTTGTACTGTTCAGCTGCGGAAACTGGACAGCACAAGCAAAATGGGGAAAAGAGAAGAGTTCTTGAGCACCAGCTCCACATCCACTGGTAACTGCACATCACCATTACACATTTACTTTCATAGGAGTTGCTCAACAAACACAGGGTTTGAGAATATTGTTAATTTTTCTTAGTTTTGAGGGGATTGCCTGTATGCACATTGGGCACAATCCTCTAAACTGTAAACATGTACTTATATGTTTACAGGTAACATAATGCTTTTCAGAAAGTTTTAGTCCTTCTTTACCATACTGTAGCAATCCCCCAACAAGAGTTTCACACTGAAATTAGCCATGGATCAATGTAGTCCTTTGGCTGACTGATGGATGGTGTAGTCATGGCTCTGGACTGGCTCAAGCCATTTCATTTAAGACACAAGGCCAATCAAATAGTAAAGTGCAAACTTCCATGAAGCTTACCAGCTGCTTGTGTCTGTTCTGTAACCCCTGGCTGACCTGTTTTGAAACAAAGACCATGCATGACCAAAGGGACCAGATTAACATTAGCCTTGCTGTCATTAGCTCCTGTCTGAAGTGCCAGGAGTGCACTTTAGTGTTGCCATTACTTACTGCACATGCTAGTATCACATACAGTATTTTTGGAAACCACCTGATTTACAGCAAGGGACTGCCGCAAAGTGCAATGACTGGTTTGGTCCTGGTGTAGCATACATCAGTGAATGTGATTTGTGTACATTAAATGTGCAGTTAGAGTCCAAGATGAAGAAAGGTAAAACTTACTTGAACCCGCCACAGTTCCTTGTGGACCTGCTGTTACTGTGATATAGAAGACATGTATGCCATTAGCAGTCATACACACTTGTGTGCATGCACACATATACACACACTTGTTCACAAAAGCAAAAGGAGAAAAGAAATGGCCCTCGCCAAATTCCGAAGGCCTGCTTACCTGTGTCCATGCTACCTGTGTGGTCTAAGACTCCATGTGGATGACCTGTAACTGAAATACCACATTGGCACACTTGTAAGTCTTGTGTAAACTCTGGACTGATATTTCTATAATGTAGCCTATGTTGTTATGTTTGTCTGTTCACGTTTTGACTGTCCATACATGGATTCTGTCGGGACTGTCCAAGCTCTTGGTATGAGAGGGTAAATGGGGGTTTTATGGATTTAATAGATACTGTAACAAAGCATCTGTCTGAGGATTCTATTAATAAAGTTTGATTTTCTCATATCCACAAGATGGAGTCACCTGGAGCATCTGTTTGACCAAGAAGACTGTGAGAATCCACCATGTCTGAAAGAAAAAAAAATGAAAGAATCTGCTTCAAGGTATGTCTTCCTAACCCTTCTATCAAACAAACTGAGGATATACTGCATGTAAAAAAAACCCACACTTTACCACAATGATATGGCATTAGAAACTTACCAGTAAACCCATGTCTTGGACCTGACAGAGAGTCTGCAATTCATAAAAAATGCCATTGCATTAATCCTACACGGATTGCATGCAATGAAATTACATGTCAGTTCACCTCAGTCAATTTAGGTTCAGTACCTGTGAATCTGGATTGAGAATCTGTCACTCCTTCATGGCCTGTGACAGAGGCACAGAAAGTTTTGATGGACATTTTTCACATCAGTGACGGTCAGTGGATAATTATGTTTTATTTGTTCTGGCTTAGCAAATGGTGAATTCAGAATAGTAATGTATCTGGCTAAAATTCCTGTTCCAGTTTGTTGTAAATCAAAATTAGTTTTATGGATAGATTGATACTTTATTCATCTCAGAGGAAATCTCTGAAGTAGTTTGGAGAGAGCTGGAGATACTGTACATTCTCTCTCTCTCTCTCTCTCTCTCTCTCTCTCTCTCTCTCTCTCCCTCTATCTCTCTCTCTCCCTCTCTCTCTCTCTCTCTCTCTCTCTCTCTCTCTCTC
>JASCQY010000068.1:8993285-9019965 GCA_030264315.1 Sardinella tawilis
GTCCTCCGACGAGGGGGGGTGGTGGCGGGCCAAAAAAAAAAAAAAAAAAAAAAAAACTATTTAGAGTTCTCTGACCAATGGCCCCTGGTCACTTGAGCCTAAAGTCCAAATGAAATAAAGTAGAGTTTAGCGTTTACCCTAATAGCACAGACTGCCAGTAGATTAGTTATTTTAATTATTTTGCTTTGATTCTGTATTTTATTTATGCTACTATATTACTATATGCTACTACTATACTATATCTTTCATTGTTTTATTGCCCTTGGTCTATGACCTTGGTATAAAGACACACACAAGGCTTTCACTATTCTCATAGAAAGTAGAGTGACTTAAAAACTTGAAAGGCTTTTCCTTTGTGAATAACTGTTGTTTCATAACGGTGATCCAATGGAATGTTCTTGATTAAGAAAAAAAATAAAAACGTTTTGAGTTTTAAAATTAAAACAGATGTGAATATTATTTAGCTCTAGGGAGTTCGTTCAACTCAAGAAATTCTAGAGAGACTGAGAGAGAGAGAGAGACTTGAAATTACAGGAGTCAGTGATTACAGGTGCAAGCCAGTCTGATTAGCTTAAGTTTGAGCATTTAGTGGTTCAAGATGAATTAATCACTCTACATGGTATGAAGAAGGAGGGGTAACACAGTTAATATGTGTGCACTGTAATGACTATTTGATTGGTATCTTAGAGCTCCTGAATGAGGAACAGAGAGGTTTTACCATGGACCTGTGACACTGAACTCCCATGATCCTCTGCACCCGATGACCCTGTGATGTGGTATGTTACAATATTTGCCTTTATGTTTAGAAACGAGTATTTATTGATTCACAATACATTTAGCTGTAAGGTTTAGAGTATATTCAGTTGCTGTTAGCGAGATTGAAAAAGACGGTTGCAAAACAAATTACATTGCATTTTTAAAATGTGTATTTACCTGCAACACCCGTCTCAGAGGTGGAACCTCCTCCATTGACTGTGGAGGCTGAAGGAAATGAAAATCAATATTAAAACAGAGACGGGAAGTAAAAATTACAGTCCGTGAAAAGTTTTAGGAGCTATAAAAAAACAAGGCTTTACCATGAGAACTTGGATCAGAAGAGAGGGAGTGGAGATCACTCCCAGCTTCCCCTGTTCCACAAGCACAGTGAAGGACAAATGCTTAGACTCGACCCAGAATAAACTCCTGCTTGTCAACACCAGTGTCTTACTATACATCACTTCAAAAAATGATTACAAGTCTAGTAATATATGGTCATTGGTAAGACAGCAGGTCTTATACCTTTGGAATGGATGACTTGTGTTAAAACATGCACACAGCCAGATTGGCCTTTGCGTCTTTGTACTGGCTTTGCAAAATGAATTAGAACTGCAGAATTTTTACCGTGAACTCCTCCAGCTGCAGAAGAAATACTTGAAGCTAAAACAGGACAAGAGATGTCATTACCATTACACCATTGCACTGCAAACTTAACTTTATTCTTAGTGTCACATGGGCGGTTTAATCTCTTTTGAAGCTTACCATCCTGGCCTGAATGAGCAGCAGTGTCTGCTGTCTGTTTCTGACCTGTGAGAAGGAGAGCAGAACCTTGTGTTATCATACACATGCATCCTTGTTATTACCACATACAGTACAGTGTATGCATATGCCCAAGCCTAGCTTGCATGAAGACCACCATGCCACTTTAACCCTAATTAATGACTAAACACATTGTAGTACTGGGGGAAAGTCTACTAAAAAGGGCTTTTCCCACTTGCAGACACTTTAACAGATTTTTCCTCTTTCTTACCGTTTGAAGATTCGCCCACAGAAATGCCAGGTTGGGGAGTTACACCTTGAAGAAAAGAACAGTCCTTTACTCACTCAGTCTAGACCAGTTTCATAGTCCATTAATAGCCCAACGTTTTTAAACATACACTGCTCAACTCATTCCCTTTCAACCATACCATGGGTTCATGCCTAACATTTTAGCAGACATGTAAACTTTATTGGGGAATATGTGCTTCTTTTAAGCAGCAAATTTTATGAATGGGCTCAAAATGAAATAGAGTTCTGTCATCCACATTTTGCTGTGGGGAGTCACCCACCACTGCAGTGTCTAACAGGGAGGCTACACTGGATGCGTTAAGACAAAGACGAATCTGTCGTAACAATTAGTTTCCACTAAAAGGCATGGAACTGGTTACACCAGACATGGCAGCACAGCGAACATTAAAAAAAAAAAAAAAGACCAATGTATTTTTGACGCGACCTGACTGAACACTTCTGTAATGCATCCAGTGTAGCCCCAGAGTAAGACCACCTGTGTCTTATCCAGATTAACTTTTGGACAAGACATCTTTTTGTATTGCATGAAAGAGGAATACTAATCTACACTGAAATTCTCTAAACACCAGAAGGCTTGTCTTATTTCTCTTCCTCCATCAATCCCCGAGTTAAAAGCGGATTAGCTTCATCTTACCCAGGCCTTTCGATACTGTGGTAGCATGCTGCGCTCCAGTTCCTTTGGAAAAAAGAGCATATTATCTCAGTCAGGATGATTATCACTCATTCAATCAAACTGTTTTTTTTTTTTTCGTGGAAAATGACCGCCAGGTTAGATGTCCATACTTGCACCCAAATATATACCTATATTGAACTAACAGAAAGACCCAAAAATGAAAAATTTTAGGCACCATTAAGAATTCAGGATGATTTAGTTTAATTGTTTTATTGTCATATAAAATAGATTAATGTTTTATTAATGATACATGATGAAAGCAAATGCAACTTTATTAAGTATAACTTCCTATGGAGGATTGGGTTAAAGTTTATTTTTACTTTCTTAACTCCAGATTGGCTTGGGCTGTATTTGTATTAAATCCTTGTCATACCCTTTAATATGGCTTTAATGAGGAGTTTGGCTGGGAGAAGACTCTTGAGCTTAGTTAATATGTTGAGTATGTGTTTCATTGGATTCAAGCTTCAAGATTTATGGTAAAATGTCGGAATGGGGAATGTTTTGCACATTGGTGGTAAGTTGTTAACTTCTCACCCTTATTCAAATCCTGACTTTTGGAGTCATCATCATCATCTGAAAAGAAAGGGACATTGAAACATTTCATAAAACCGCTCACACTTCTCTTGTGTGGTTTTAATGGATCTTTTAAAATCTGTTTGTTCTCAGCATGGATGTTATAGATGGTTTTATATTGAATATAACAGATGATTATTACCACTGAAAGCGTTTAGCATTTGTTAAGTGCAGAATCATCATACATTATTCAGTTAAAATGTATGATTTAATGAATGCGTATGGAATTGCATATTTTAGAACTTTTTTAAAGGATCAGTTTCTGTTTTAGCCCTCAAAATCTTTCCCTTGTTATTCCTTTTGCCTCATGAAATGTGGATAAATTGAGAGTAATTGTAAGGTTTGAAATTAAGGAGTCTCTTGGTTTTCCCATGACTTATTTGGTTCCCACTTTGCCTTTGTCCTCCTAACGCAGTTATACTAGTGGAGTGTTTATTAACACGCTGGTGTTAGATGTGATCCATCCTTCCCTACCGGCTTCCTCCTCAGACACTTCCTCTTCCCCATCCTCTGTCTCAACCTCGGTCTCCTCAGGTTCTTTCTCTAGAGACACAACATATGTAGGTTCATTAAGCAATTTAGGACAGTAGTGAATACTAATGCAGGCACATCGACAATGAGTTTGTCTCCAGAAATGATTGTACCTTCAACTGGAGCTGTTGAAATTATAGTGGCCAAGAAGACAACTGCAGATGCAATTAAAAGATTTCTGCAGGGAAAAAAAAGGCAAATTGCGTTGTTGTTAAGCAGTAGTACAGGGAAATCGCACATACTCCCCCAGAACTTGCAAAATTGGAATCAGTGGACTCACTTATCATGATATGACTAAAAATAAATTCTATGAAAGAGTCTTGGTTGCTCCATAATGAACACAACCAAATGTGAAATGCTTGAAAAAATGATTATGTCGACATTTTGAGAATATTTATATCAATGCCAATCATCTAAATACTGAAAATAACATCAAAATACAATTCTATTATATATAGCCATACAGCATGAACACATTGGTCACATTCTCATCAGAGTAATAATATGGTAAGCAACCATCAATTACATCTGGTTATCAATCTCTGAAATGAACAGATATGAAATATAGCCCATTTTTTGTGTTATGTAACCCAACATTCCCTTATGAATAGAATATAGATGATCAGCATTCAAAATGTTCTGCATTAACAGAATAATTATTACGGATCTGAAATAAAAAATACTCATATACATATGTCTACAGAATATCATTTAAAAGGCCTTATCTGTAATCAAATATAATTACGCTTTCACGATTTTTTATTTATTTAAAGAATTAAAAAAGGAAAACAAAAGAGACTAATTAGAATAGCCACAATGATTCCTTACCGTGACAACATCTTTTGTTAAGGTCTATGTGGGAAACTCAGATGTAGACATAGAGCAGGTAGATAACAGGGGCTTTGACTTCCTTATGCTTGACTGAGCTCAACTATATGTTTTATACCCTCTCAGCCCCCCATCTTTGCAAGGGGCTGGACCTCAGTTCAAACCCCTGCCCCTTCCACTGAAGTCACACCGCCCTCACCTTGCCCTAATGCCATGGCTCTTTCACTCAAGCTTAGAAGTTTAGCCCCTCATATTTGTGGTTTCATCTGTCATTGTTGGCCCAAAAGCTAGACCAAATGATGCTTACAAAATGTATTCAGCACCAGTTTTACTCATAGATGACATGGTACGTTTCCTTTTTGCACTATGGTCTGCCATAGTAAGAAACAACCCAGCGTCCCGCCGTCACCTCTAGATGTGACTGTCAGGTTGATATCAACAGTGGAGGGCGACTGCCAGAGGAGGGCATAGCCAGCCTTCTTATAGAGTGAATAGACCACAGCCGTCTCCCCGGCAGAGGCCTTCATCAGTAGAGGCCTGGAGACGGAGACACAGGAAAAAGGCATTCTGAGGTCCCAAGACAACGATCCCTTGGACTTTTTTCATGTCCCTATTATGAGGATGAGCTTCATCAGGCTGTTGACAATTTTCATTTATCTCTAAAATGCTGTAGCCTGACATGATTTTAAGGCGTTACTTACCTTAGGGTAATTATCATGAAGATCGGATGTTTAGTCTGTGATCAAAAATCGATTCCTTTCCAGAATAAAAATATGTATTTTTACTTACTTTTCAAACCAATGATATTAGCTTGCATGTTGCTCTGTGTTGGAGGTTAACACAGCCGAGTTGAGCGGCCGTTATCTTATCCTTAGCTCCTGAGAGGCCTGATTGCATTCCAGCCGAGGCTGCCAGTCGGTATCGGTGGCAGGGCAAGCCTCCGTTTTACACTGTAATGAATATCTACGGGCTCACGGACTTATTGCTTTAATAAAAAACCTCCCCCGATGAGCAGGAATTGATATCTTTCATAACAAGCCTCATTAGCCTCTGCATTAAACAAGCTCTCATTGTCTGGTGAAACTCAAAACGTTTTTTTCCCTTATCAGTAATATGGGGGTGAAGTGAAAACATGTTTTGATTGAGAGAATGTGAGAATTTCAGTGGAAGTTTGTTTTTATATGTGAGTCATTTGGGCAAAGGAATCACACATTTTTGGAAAAATTGTACTTGAGTATTTTGTTGGTATGTTTGTAGTTTCTAGCTGGCTAGCCGGCCACCCATTGCAGCTAATTATTTGCAGAAAGGCACAAAACATGCATTCATGAGACCCAAGGGCAATGTTCTCCTGTTCCTTCACTTCATATTTTTAAGTAATTTACCTTTTCAACACAAACAAATGGGCCAGAGGGCCCACAGGTAGTCCAATGGGGAATGACCTTTGGAAGCGGAAGCCTTCCCTTCCAGACTGACATTTAAATTTGCTGTGTTGAATGGAGGGACATATGGAAAAAAGACAATATTATTGTGTGATATGGAGCCCCCTGTGCAGCCACATGCCAAGATTCCTCTTAGCCAGATCTGTGTCCGACACCTCCCATCGATACTCCAGTGGCTCTGTGAGCCTGGACAAAGGCCCTCTGTTGTTGTGGAGAAGCCAGGCTGGCCTTGGATCTAACCTTGGGTGACGAGATTAGAGACTAGAGTACTGAGGTGCGTTCAAATTCTTTGAACAGAGGAGAACATTTGTGGCAAACTTGTCTCCTTTGAACTGAAAATGTAAATGTTTTGTAGTGATAACACTTCCATCTCAAAGTTACCCGTCCAGTAGACTTCCCATATGTTCTACTGTACCTCTTGAGACAGTTTGTGAGTGCTCACAATCATTTCAAGTGTTCAGTTAGAAAGCGGTTTGCGTACGCAAGCTTTTCATCTATGTCGGATTGAATTTGAACATGCTCTGGTTTGACCCATTTCATTCCAGCCAGGGATTCCCTAGCAACATCCACGGGTGTCTTGGGATCCCATCCCACAGGGGTTAGTGACTGGCAGGTTTTAGATTGACGTTGTGAATAAGACACTAAGGTGCACAAATAACAACAGGACCCCATCAGCTCCATTTTGTATCACTCTAAATAATAAATTAGCAGTGAGTATATTGGAAAAATATGTTTTTGAATAATTTATTCACACGATATATGGTAACAATTCTGTTTTAATTTTTTGTTACATGCATATACTTTGTAATGATAAACCAATATATGTATCAGATTTACTATATGGTTAAGGAACCTGTGTCTGATATCTCTGAGTCCACACACACAGTCTTGCTGAGTCGGCTCGAGTTTCAGCTCCGTCCTGAGCCCTGAGTCCTGTGAAGGCTTTTTGTGCTCAGAATCATGATCTACCTCAAGTCTTCCAGAAGGAGTCATTCTGTTTGGAAACACGATCTGTCCAAAATAGCGGGATAGCTGCCGCTCGACTCTCCCAAATCACGCCACAATGAATCAGTCAGGACTGAGTGCGCCTTCTGCGCTGTGGGCCCTGGACTCATAGTGCGGACACATTTTAGGTGGGCATTAAATATAAGCTGAGGGGGGTCAGACTTGCAACTGAACTCTGCTCTGGTGTACAGTATTGCACTTCTAGGAGCCCACCCCAAGCTGCAATCAGTTAAACTGCCTGTCATTAATCAGACAGGTAGAAAAAATGCGCTGTACAACAGCTCCACAGCCTACCTTTGTACATCTGGTGTCATATAAATCACATGCAGACGGTGAATTGGCTGCCCGGCGTATTTGTTTAACTTGGGCCAGCTGTCAAAATGTATTGTCCAGATCCAGAACTCACTTTTGAAATGGAATCTGAGCATATAGCTGTCCAAAAAGAAAATGGCAGCTGAATTGTTAAAAAGTCTAATGAAAAAATGATACACAGTAAATCTCTCACAGAGAGCATTATCAGTATATAAAACAATTTAACACTCCTGTGACCATGCAAGTCCAATGCGATATCCGCTGGATTAGTTTACTTTAAGTGCACAATAGCATGAAGTGCAAGCTAAAGTGAGACATTCAGTCTACTGAGGTGGGTGGGGGGGGATAGCTTTTTCAGTTAAAGGTAATACTTTTCTCACCGATATCGGTCACTCCATCACTGCAGACATTCAACAGCCTCTTATACTTTTAAGTTAAGTATAATATTTCTTAAGATTTCACAAATCTGCCTCTTCACCCCACAACCTGCTTACCTTCTCAACTTCTGGGGTAAGAAGAGTGGGAGTTTCCTTATGCAACGTGTGAGGTGAGCTGAGCTTCACTGAGCTGTGCAACCACCTCTCTCATACACACACATGCACACACACACACACACACACACACACACACACACATACACACATAGATGGACATACATATACACGCAAGGTTGGCCATTTGCACACAGAGGGAAGCAAGTCATGCCCCCCTTGGCAAAAGGTCATCTGCTTTTGTTCGTGGCTGTTTGGTGGCTTTTGTGTGACGTTCCACCTCCTGCTCTCCTCCGTTTCCCGCCTCTTTCACCTCCCGCACCTCCAAGGCCACGGGTTTGGACCACCAAGTGTAGCCAATGTGTAACTTGAGCAATAAGCCCTGAGCTCCAAGAGGCTCTATAAGGACGCGTTCAGTAACTTTACCCCCTGTAGGAGGTCTTTCTTTGGGGCAGTGGAAGGTGGGAGGGAGGGAAGGATAGATGGTCAAGATGGGCGCCAGCATGACTTTAAAAAGAAAAGTCAGCATCGTTGTGATAATAATCATCGTTGTGATAACAATCATATATCAATCTTCAGCTTCTTTTTCAAGGGTCAGTTAGTCGCTAAGAAATTGTTCATATATTCTGCAGCCTTGTTCACTCCACGATAATTTTTTATGTTATTGTGGAAATAACTGCCCACTTTAATAGCCAGAAGTGGAACTTTGGATTTACAGATATTTAAATGGTCTCTGTGAGTGCAGAATGTGAGCTTCAAGTTCGTAAAACACTCTGATTAGATGAACATTAGCAGCATGAGAACTGTGCTCTGGCCAGGGTGTTGATGCTTCGGTCGACCACTGGAGGGACACAGAGAGCCAGCTTTTATGCAAAAGACCCTCTAGTCCCACAGTAAGAATACCTAAATTAATGCCTGAAAGGAAATCAACTTTATTGCAACAGATTTCCCTTATTGACAGACCAGTGTGTCAGTGTGTTTGCCATACTGTAGTCACTGACGTGTCTTCCAAGAGCTGAATGTTGTCTCTTTTTGTGCTCATATTGATTGATGTCCAGTATTCTCAGGCTCAACTAGTCAGAAGTGAACCAATCAGAGATGTTAAGAAGGAAGAAGGAAGTAAGGCTATTGAGAGACCTACAGTATTCAAGATTTGTTCTTCCTCATTCTTCAAGAATTGCTGCCCACAAGTGTTCCGATTCTCACTGTCACCACAGTGACATCACTTTCAGGGCTGTTTCAATGCCTGGTACTTATCATGAACCTTCAAATGAAGATTCCTGTTCGTGGTCCAAGTTGAATCTAATTCCACACACTAGGTCATTTTGGGAGTGGAATTTCCCGTCAAACTAAATTTAAATTACTCTGCTTTGGCTGTGTTACCTCCGTCATCCAAACCTTAGTAATAGTTCTGATGATGTTTGTTTTGTACAGTTTATGCATCTTTATTAGGTGACAACACTGTCTTAGCAGTAGCTTTAATGAGACTTAATATTTAAAATTAAAACGTCTTACAGTATATGTCCAGACTAGTTCTCCTGAGTCACACCATTTCCCTTTGCAAGGGTTTAGACATTTTTCAGCACTCCCTGTCTTCTGGTTTTGATTACATCACCTACAGTAGCAATGCATCGTGTTTATTTGTTATATTTCAAATAAACATTTTTTTTTGTTTGTTTGTTTAATTTGTAGAAATTACAAATAAGATAAGATCTTCACTATCCCCTCTGATTTTTTAACTTTGTGGTCTGTACTGTATGTTTTTTGGCTGGATTTCAACTGTTACTCCACACATTCCCCCTTATTCAAAGCAAACAGAGAGAGTGGGGCTCTCTTACGGTGGTCTTTTTTCACCTGTTGTGGATCCCTTATTTATACGCCAGGCAGGGAACCTTTTAAAGCAAAACAAGAAACCATTTGAAGGTGAAACCTCTCGTGTTTTTTGGTTTCATTGGCAGACTCTCCATCAGGGGAGACAGGAAGTCAACAAAGAGGCCATAGTTCTCCCCACCCCCCCCCCCCCCCAAAAGACCAAAGACACTTGAACCACACTCACAAACATGTGCGGTTCACCCAGGGCCACAAACTGAACTTCTCCCCCCAACCTCAGTCCCCACCCCAAGGAAATGTGACCCCTATTTTACTGACCACTCAGGCTTTATTCAGTTTGCTCCCTGTGTACATATTAAAATGACATTACTGATATATCTATACATCTCTTGTCATTACAATAATTCTTCAAAATTGTTCTTACACGTACACTACAATATTAGTCATAAATTCTGAAAATGAAGAGACATGCATAACAAAATTGTCTCATAAAATGTCTGTACACTCCATTTGTCGTGGAAAATTGTTTTGTTATGTAGTGAGAGATTTGTCTGTTTTTTTTTTTTAAAACAAGCAAAATGTTTATCTGAGAGTCAGGAAGTTTTTGTGTTGACATAGCAGCAGTTATCTGTCAGAAAGTGTTGTATAGCATCGTGAAAAAGCAGAACTAGAAAATACCACAACCTGTGAAAACATCACAGCTCAAACAACATTTGAGCATTGCATTTTTTTAGAAACAGAATCAAGCAGAATTGCAGGAAGAAATCAAACAAATGTTCTTTTCAGCAAAAGTACAAGTTGTGTGCTCAGATTTCACAATGTGAAGGATATTAAGCCTCAGAGCTCCATGCACCATGACACTGTGCCAGATCTGTAACTTTGCATAGGTGTTAAAATGTTCAGTGTTTCGGATGTGAATTCATTCTGTGCACCAAAAGGTGAATAATTTAATTTGCTGCCCCTCATCCCTATAAAGAAAACATTGTTTTTTTGGGAAGAGGTCGGGAAAGTGAGAGGGTTGAGGAAAGAAGAAATAGTTTGCCCAGCCTCAAAATGCTGTTTGTTATTGCGACTGCATCAGTAGATTTCCTTTGTGTCTTTTCATGATGATTCTGCCAAGAAGAAAAAAAAAATCAAGAAATGAATACAAACAGTTTGGCATTATATCTTTGTTGTCTTTTGATAATTTGATGCTTCAAACTCTTTCACCACATACAACATAAAAGAAAATGTCACCACTGATTCTGTTTTTGTATACTGTACCTGTTGTATAGACTCCACCATAACCTGCTGGTACAAGCCAGAATGCTAGGAACTCTGATTGGTGTTATTGGCAACTCCTGTAAAGTGATCGGTAGAATTCAAAACAGAACATTAATACCTAGCAACACACATATTTGAAAGCACCGTGCATGCAGAAAAGCTTGGCCTCGGAGCGAGGTATGGTACCTTGTGTTGTGTCATCTGGAATATCTTGCTGATCCGGTGCCTCAGCAGTTACGGCTAATGAGAAGGAAATCCGTCGGTCAGTATTCCAGGAAACAAGAGGACCTGTTCTAGTAACACTGCTGTTTTACCAACCCTACTTGATGCTGTAATTGGCAACTGGACTATTGATGGCCTGAATTGTAGATCTAGTTTGTCCACATAGCAGTGTATGTTTACTGTACGGTGTCTCAATTATCTTTTTGGCCATAAAAGCTGTAATGAAATGTAGTGTGGGTGTGTCTTACCTGCAGACAAGTCCTCTGCCTCAGAAGACTGCATTACCTCTGTAGAAACAAACAGACACTTAAGCAGAAAAAAAGAAAAAAAAAGTCCCCAGTAGAGGGAACAATAGACATTTTCAGGCGCTCACGTGAGCCTGCCATTTCACACAAATATAGTGTTTCTGCTTTGGCGGGCTGACATAAGAATGGTGGGCCCAGGGCCCAGCAGTTGCTTTCACCTGCCTACCTGCAGGAACTACGACCAACCTACAGACCCATGCCATGTGTTAGCTTAGCAGTGGGCTTACCCTCAGATGTGGCATCCATGTCATCTTCATCTTCATCTTCATCTAGAAAGGACATACACAGGAATCAGAGATCATGTACAGTAGTAATCATTTTTTTCTAACTATAGTTATTTCAATTGTAAAAATTGTAAATATTGTAAAACAGTGAGAACTGTTTAATAAATTAAGAGTTTTGAGATTTTTGAGGTGAAAGAATAATTTTCTACTCAATAAGTAGAAAGAACTTGAAGTTCATCAATGCTCGGTAAGATTTGTTTGGGCCCAAGTTTACACAAGAGAGTACACAGCTTTGATATTGTGAATCAGAGGTGTTTGGACATCTGTGTGTGTGTGTTTGTGTGTGTGTGCATGGGGGGGGGGGGCAGTCTTGAAAGTGCACCCTTCTACGCTACAGTGGCTAGCTAAAGTGTTGCTAAGAGTCGGTGCCAGCTAACAGGGTCATAGCTGTGTGTGTGTGTGTGTGAGAGAGAGAGATTTCCTTAAGATATCCTATCTGTCCTTATCTATGGAATCTGTCTGCTCTGATTGTGATTAGTTATGAACTGAAGATGTTTCAATACAACAGTTTAAAATGAACTTGTTTGAAATATATTAACAGTAATACTTAGTAGAGGACTTAAAAACAAAATCCGTAATGACATTCAGTTACCTTTTGAAATGGACTCTGATGCATCATCCATGTCCTCTTTGTCTGCATCCTCTGTTATGAGACATACTCAGGATAGTTAGTCAGGATAGATAATGGCGCTGGACGGCAGTAAAAAGATATTTTATAACAGTAAAACACAAACACAAAGCAGTCATATAATGTAGACTAACTGTGCAGAATGGTGTTGGAAATGCAAATTATTTGGTGATAACATCATATGTACAGTACAGTGAGCACACCAATGTGAACCCAGACATTTTTTAACATTGTTAATGTACATAATAATAAATAAAGCCAAAACATTCCTTTATCCTACTGATAAATTTTATCAATTGTGTAAACATATTTTTGTAAATTCATCGCAAATGGACTTTTTTTGTTTTGCCCCTGAACTGTTAATTTTAGTCAGGTATTATTTGAACCATTGTGTTTTTGTCCGCTGGCAGGACATGGAGAGATGGTTATACAGTACATGAGCACACAGAGGCTTAAAACAAGATCGTTTTACCCACCTTCAGTCTCAGAGCTGCTTCCTGCTGCCTCACTAGTTGGAGCTGTGAAGAGAACAGACAACTTTTATTAGCCTGTCTCACCACCCTTCAGCATCGATTTAATTAGCATTTGTGCTAATGTCTGTGACACTCAACCTGAGCCTGGTCATACTTGACCACCACACACCTTCTGATTTGTCCTCCTCGCTTTCAGATTCTTTCTCGCTGGCGTCCTCGCTGTCTTTGTCATCTGACGACTCGTCTTCGCTCTTATCCTCCTCCTCGCTCTCCTCCTTGGTGGCGAACTCGGAGTCGAGGCTGGCGCTGTCTTGCATCTGCGCCGCGAAGGGGTCTTGAGATTCGATGGGCATGCCCTCCTCTAGGGTTTCCATTTGGTTCATCTCGGAATCCTCCTCTTCCTCACTGATAGACTTGCCTTCCTCGGCAGTGGTGCCCGTTTCTTCCTCTTCCTGGCTGCTGATGGCCTCTCCCTCGCTCTTCTCAGCGAGGCTCTTGTTGTCACTGTCCTCATCACTGTCCTCCTTGGTCTCATCGTCCTGCATGCTCTCTCCTGCCTCCATAGTGTCTCCAGCAGATTCGGAGTTTGTGTCTTCGCTGTCTTTGTCGTCAGAGTCTTCTTCGCTGTTGGACTCCGTCACTGACTCTTTGGAAGCTGAGTCTTTGGAAGCTGTGCCTTCATCGTCATCATCATCATCATTATCGTTATCATCATCATCTTCAGAGTTTGTGTTATCGTCTTTGGCCTCTGCTGTGTCCTCGTTCTCTGATGTTGGCATGCTGCCCTTTTCTGTGCTGTCGTCTTTGTTGTCAGCAGCCGACTCTGTGCTGTCAGTGTCTTGACTGGCTGCCTCTCCTGCCGTCTCCTCATCTGATGAATCTGATGTCACCTCTTCGGTATCCTTGTCTGCTGCGTCTGCGGCCTCGGAGGCCTCGTTGCTCTCAGAATCAGCCGTGCCAGTTGCTTCCTTCTCACTCACTTCCATGGTGTTCTCTTCCGTGTCGTCCTTGTCTGGAGAAGCTTCATCACTCTCAGTGTCCACACTGTCGGTGTCACCACTGTCAGGGGAGTCTTGCTGCTCACTGACCTCTGCCTCCTCACTAGTGGTGTCCTCTTTGGCTGCGGCACTGTCGTCTTTGTCAGAATCTGCTGATGTGTTACATGAGCATTTGAGTGCACAATCACACAAAGTTGGATAGAAATTTAAAGGATTTAAAGAGTCCAGTTGGTCATACATATATATATATATATATGTATAGCACTGTAACTTGTTAATATAGCACTGTCCAAGATTCCCACCTCTGTGGCCAATTATGTCATGTGTATCATTTAATGAAGTGGGAACAAAGTTGTGATGAATTGGAGGGATAGATGGGGAATGTAGGAATATGTAACGGAATGGTGCTTGTCACAAAACTGGAAGGTTATATTTTAATTTCCAGTCCAGGACATCATAGAACCCAACACCTCCTAAACACATTGATGTTATTCGATTTTTCTTTTTAAGATATAATATTACAAGGATACAAGGATTTTATAATATTTACAATATTAGAAGTAATGGTGATGTGAAATACTTGTGTCTTCTGTAGGGTTTGTTTTGGGGCTGTTATTGTAAATTATAACCTGCATGTCACAAAAGTTGTGCATTGCACCTTTAATTGGAGACCCAGATACAACACCTCTGTTTCACCATAGCCAGAGCTCAGGTTGTTTCCCCCCTCAGTGGTGTGGGGGAGGAGTGGGACGTGTATAAATGGTGCTTGGTAGCTCTGAGAATGTTATCTTGCCACGGCTCTTAATGTGGTCTCAACGGCCTGCTCAGTTGTTTTGAGGAATGCTAACCTGAGATATCTGACTCCGTGGCTTCCTCAGTCGTGTCAGTCTCAGCAGTCTCTAAAAAAAAAGAAAAGAAAAAAAAGACAAGAAGAGAAAGAAATTAATTCTACCAAGGAACCTAATCGTAGCCATCGAACTGACCAGTGAAGTGGAAACTGTGATAGGTGGACGAGGTGTAAGGAGAGGCCACAAGGTTTTAGACAGGAGTTGACCATCTGGCTCCTTTGTTATCATCTAAATGGCCTCGCAGGCTGGAATTTTGAAAGATATCTTCACCACCACTCCAGTGGACCTCATTAACACCGGCAGACTAAATGTCATGACAGGAGGGGGTAGAGGGAAGGTTGTCCTTATCTTAACTCACATTAGCAGTTTGGCAGAACCTGAAAAGATTGGGCTCTTTTTTGAGGTATTATGCAATGGGGTCACCAACTTTCTAAAGGCGGAATCAGATTTGGTTACAAGAAATGTGTTTTGTGTTTGCACATTTGACAGTGATGATCTGATCACAAAGGGGTCACTTTGGGCACACTAAGCACAGGTTGAAGTGACAGCTGCTTGAAAATGTAGAGTCTACATTTAGATAGGCTACTGTTTTCTGGCCAGATTCCTGTGAATAAGAATTGACATTTTAAGCTTTCAAGGTGTAGTATTTAAAATAGAACCCTTTCTTTGGCCTTAAAGGAGTCTTTTTGAATTGACTTTGTAATAGGTGTTGGTTAATGTTTGACAGGCTAAACCATTCCAGTTTTCCATTAGCCGTGTTCACCAGTCTGTGTAACCTGACAGCAGCAACCTAGGTGCACCAATATGAAGTGCTTAAAGAAATATAACATTGGCATTGACTTTGTGTTTATTCATTTTGTCAGACATTTACCTGTATCGTCTGACTCTGTCAGATCCTCAGATGTATTGGGCTCTGCAGAGTCCTGGCTCTCAGTTGCACTGTCAGCTGACTCTATAAAAATACATTGTAAGTCAATTATTGCTGTTGTGAATAAGTCATAACAGAACAGACAGAAATAAATAAACAACATACAACATAAGTCAGAACCAGAACAGGAAAGCTAACTTGGTAGTTTAAAGAGCTCTGTTCACAAGATTGCTTTACTGCATGTTTAATTTCTGTTTGACTGAAAATCTTGTAAACGTCATATCTGACCGTCTTACCTTGTGAATCGGGACTAGTGGTAGTCTCTTCCACACTTGCAGCTCCAGCTGTTAAACATGGTTATAGTTATTAGTGTCTATGTTTCTAATGATATTATTTCAAATATTCTCAGTTAGTTACATATTAAAGAGTGAATGGGGTTTGTTTCTGCCACCTATACTGTATGTTCACATACTGTATGTGATTTACACATATAAGTTTACTGAAACATGACAATGCAATTCATGGTCCATGTACCTAAAGGACATGGAAGGAGTCAGCCCATGCAAAGTGCTTATATCTATGGTAAGAGGTATGAATAACATTATTGTTGTTTGCTGATGTTAAAAAAAAAAGACATGAAAGGGGCCACTTCTAACTAATGTTTGTGTCATGACATTTGGGATCATGACAGAGATATTGGATAACTATATGAAGGGGGAGTTTCAGTATAAAATATATATGCATATATAAATATATATTGGATGACTATATGAAGGGGGAGTTTCAGTATAAAATATATATGCATATATAAATATATAGGCCTATTGGATAACTATATGAAGGGGGAGTTTCAATATCTAGAATATAATACAGTTGATTTTTCAAGATTTTGTGACGTATTTGTAAAAAAACTGAAACATGAATATCAGAGACTTGGATGTCTAAGTAAAACTATGACAATGCATATATTTTAGATAGTTACTTAAAGTCACTCTAAAATGTGTTTTGTGTGTAACGCTGTGGCATGTCTTTCGTTTGTGTGGATACCAATGTGTTTGGCTTGTGTAGAGACCAATGCTGAAAGAAACTCAACACTTGTTACTAACTAACCTGGTTGATCTGTGGTGTCAGATGAGTCTGCACCTAAGAAAAGGGAGAGAGAGAAGGGAAAGTCTTCAGATTGATTTCCCATGTCCGCTGTTCCCCATTCTTGTGCATGCTCATTGTCAACTTCCTCATATTTTGGGATAGTCCAATATCCAGCCTTTCCTTCTTCCTTGAATGAATCAGAGCTACGTGTTAAACCTGTCAGACGGTAGCCATACCTGTAGTATCCTCAGCTGAGTCGGTTCCATCTGTGATTCCTATGATAAGATGCAACATTATTAGCTCCCCTGTTTAAATATGTCATGGCTATTGTTTAGAAGTCTGTGACTAACCTGAGTCGCCTTGGTCTGGACTGGAGGTGGTCTGACCATTATCACGATCCCCTAAAGAAGCAATTTAGTATGTTATTATTTACTGTAAATGCACTACACTTGCACTGCTGTAGATATACAGTCGGCCACAAATTTAAATGATTAATTCAGGTAGGCTAATTAGTGTTTTTCATATTAATGTACCTTATGTATGAGTAATATTATGTTGTGAAGATCTTGAGAAGATATCACGAGTTCATTGTTTTGTTTTGTTTTGTTTTTTTTTTTTTTTTTTTTAAGACTGACCAGTTTTACCAGTGTCTGTACTGGCAGTATGGCCACGCAGTACCAGAGATATGTTCAGATGGAGATCTAATGACGTGGTGTCTTACCATTCATGTATGCAATGACTGGAGCTGCTCTGTCTAAAAAACAAAGGAATGGGACTGTTACTCAAGAGAATCCTTTTGAAATATCTTTACAGCATATGTATGTTTAGGTAGATTTGGGAGTTACAAAAAATACAAAAAAAATAGAGTGTAATGCTTATCAAAGCTCTTACCATCTGGATCTTGTCCATCTGTATTATAATATCATGGAAGGAGAGAGACAGAGAGAGAGAGAGAGAGAGAGAGAGAGAGAGAGAGAGGATGTTAGGCATGTTTGGTGGGATGCAGCCTGAATGCTTCTCCTATAGAGGTCTAGCTTATTTCTCTAATCCTACATGCAGACGAGAACAAAACTCTTTTGTGTCTTTCCGAGAGACCTGCATGGGCTCTGATTACAGCCTGCAACAGGGGAGGCAATGAGCAGGTCTGCTAGGTGAAAGCGGGGGATTGTTGTGTGTTAGCTTAGCACACCAGCACTACACTGCAGCATCTTGGACACGTATCCACGCAAAAAAAGAGTCCCTGGGTGGGTGGGGTGTGTTGGCATGCCATGTTATCAGTGTTGAAGCAAGTCAACTGTACACACAATATCTCCTTACCTGTCACAGGGGCTGAGAAAACGCCAGCCACAGCAAAGACCATGCAAACAACAAGTGCCCTGTGTAGGGAAACACATATGCAAAATACTGTATGTCACACAAATGTAGAGATCTAAAATGATAAACAGAAGTATTTGACATGTTGCCAGGCTCACTTTTCAGTTTTTAAAAGGCCATAATCGTGATAATACTTTTGCAAACTGTTGTCGCCATTTTGTTTGTTGATCAACTAGTAAACACATTCAGTTCAGTTAAAGTATTACTGCATTCCATCACTATATTTCTTTACATTATCAACTCTTCCAGTTATGCCACAGATCACAAGCCTCTTATTCAGAATTGTTTAAAATAGAAAACCCAATATTGTGATGGTGACATGGATCCTTTTACGCAATTTTACACACACATTGAAATTCAAGTTGTAAATTACTTAGGTAATTTAAAAAAAAATCTAACATGTTAAAAAAATATAGTTATAAGTGTATTGCTATTACATTTTTACTGATGATTACAATAATTATGCTTTTTGTTTGATTTTTGTAGAATGGAGTTGATAAAAATGCATCTACCAGGATTTGGTGATGTGCAACTGTAAATATATAACAATTTGAGCATAAATATATAAATTGTCATAAATATTAAGTAATTAAAAGAGATTGTTTAATTAGGGAAGTGTACAAATCTATAACCCAGTGCAGTACAGGTATTCTCTCCTGGTATGGCTAACATGAGAACACAGAAAGAAAAGCTGACATCTCGTCCCTCCTCCCCACACAGATCTTGTGTGATAACAAGCAACAAGTGCACAGTGTTACACTTACCGGGAAAACATTTTGACAGGATTCTCTAAAAAGCCAGGCAGCCGGAGGGAGGAACAACACCCGTGTGTCTTGTGTGTGTGTGTGCTCTCCCGTAGGTCTGAAGCCTAGTTGGAAGGAGCCGCATAGCTTTTATACCCTCCTCGTCCTGCCCTGGCTCCGAGGGGGGCCGGCCTGACAATCACAGGCGTCACAAAAGGCACGTCTTATGTTACGCTCATTAAAACAGGGTGAGGAGTTGGGTCCTTGCAAAGCTTTGTTTGTGTTTCCAAACAGCTCTTGTAAGTCTCATCAGGCACCTCCAACCCCACCCCACCCCACCCCAGCCACCCCCCAAAATCCAGCTAAAACGCTGAAAACTCTTGTCCCTCCCACAAACACCTGCAACATTTTACTTTCTCTTTTTTTTTCTTCCTTCAGCATGTTCCTGGAGTTTTGCATGCCAGCTCCTTTGTTTTAGTTGATGGTACCGGTGGGTGGGGCTGATAGGTAAAGTACGTCGCTCTAGACAAAAGTCACCAAGCAGGAAATGTTCCAATTCTGTGAAATATGAAGCATGCTGAAGGACAGCTAAGCACATTTTCTGCCCAACTTCCGCGTAGTTGATTGATTGGTGATGGATTTGGCGACAGCTGAGCACTGCAGCCAAAAGAATCACAGCTTGTTGGAGAATAATGTTGTAGGCCATAGTGTAGTGCACATGAAACACACGGGATGCACACAGCCCTAGTTACAAGCCTATGGACACTAATTACGTTTCCACATGGACCGTTTAGCTATAGAGTTTTGATCAGAAGGTTTGTCATCCATGTCATGCCCTCAGTATTTCCTTCTGTGAAAATGTTGGTCCTCTGCCATGCTGGGTGTACTGTGAGTATTTACAGTAATTGATCATTATGCCCATACATTATGAGCTATGGTCAAAATGTGTACTGTCATTTCCCTAATATAAGCTGCTCTCTGGGTGAACCGCAGGTGTTTTATGCAAATTAAAAAAAAAAAAAAAAACTTGACAGAGGGATCAGGAACAGATCATGAATTGATGAGAAACTGAAAATGTATTTCCTGCATCCACATTTGTGGCCCTCGGCCATGTATTGACCTCATTTTTATGATGAAGATGCACAAAGTCGGTGAAATAGCCACAGCTAAAAATTGTTTTAATCATAAAAACATTATCATACTCATACTACTGTACATAGTATATTATGCTCATTAAAGTTGTTTTGTGTAAACAAGTTTAATAATCATGGACTTGCTACTGTCAGTAATGGAAAAATCCCCTGGAAGGTTCGACAGTAATCCGTTTCTTATGTCCTCCTCTTAAAGTCAATCAGATTAAAAAGTTTCCAAGTTGGGGGTGATGGAGGCGTTTTGTGCCTCTCAGTTGGGAACGTTGGGCAAATTGGCAGTTGGCTCATTCCCTGGCTAATTCCCATTGTGAGTCAGGAGGGGGTACGGGAGGCTGGGACAGAGTCAGTGGGTAAAAGCTTGGAGGGGGTGGGGGGGCGGGGTAATGCCTCTCTCTCCTCTTGTCACACAAGTGATTGTGCCGCATTTTCACAATGTCGTTTTTTTTTCTATCCAGCAGGGCAATTATTTATTATTTAAGGTTTAACTCTTTAACCTGAACGTGTTTTTTCTCTCTCTCTCTCTCTCTCTCTCTCTCTCTCTCTCTCTGTGCTAAACTGCAGTGACGCAGAAAAGAAGAGAAGTCACTGTTTGGGAAAATGCAGTGAAATGGTGGACCACCAAATGTTCATTGAAAATCCAATTGTTATTGACAAGAAAAGCGTTTATTTGTATGCGATGTGGGCTGATGTGTCGTTAGGTATATGTTTCATGAATGCCCATCTGAAAAGCACCATGTCATTCTTCTACATTAAGGGAATCGTAACCTTGAAATGTGTCATTATCAAAATCAGGCACAGGAAGCCAAGGGTTACTTCTTCAGATTTAATTCCTGTTTGTAATCCTCTGCAATGTTTTCATTTTGGCAGTAGCAGAGCCACCTTTGAGAGTCCAAGTTGAACTTGTTGACCCGAATGACTTAAAAAGGCAGGGCAGGTGGTTTTTATAGGCAAGACTATTTATTACAAAATTGTACCGTATTTAATACAATTTGAATTCATCATATACACTGTAATTGAGAGCCAAACTGGTGTTTATGGCTTCCATTAATGTAATATTACATAGTGGTTGAACTATTTTGGTTTTCTCCTCAAATGACTTTTGGTTATGTCATCAAGAAGTTGAAAGTATTTTGTGATTATAGAAAAAGTTGTGAAAATTATGATGAAACTGCTGTTGAGTGATGTGTACATTCTGTATGATATAGCCCTCTCAAATGCAGCAAAAAGTTGAATTTAGTGGCCAAGGTTCCCAAACATTAGGCCCCATGCAGTACTACTGTAGGTCTAACTGCCAGTCATGGATGGTCTCATTAGTTTGGCTTTGTGACATGAAATGTAGTCAGTGAGTAACATTTCAAGTGTTTTTCTCCTGTCTGTGCTGTATCAAAATGACTTGTCCTGTGGAGACAAGAGCCATTTCTCACACGTCTAGTATCAGCTGAAGGAACTGCCCTACCAATAAAGTAGCCTTGTTTTCTTGACAAAGCATGAAAAGCTTACGGGCAATGTTACCCTTGTGGAAAAAGATGAACGGCAACAAGCAAGAAACACAAAGTAAGGTCATTTAAGGCAACACTAGGTAAACAGAGTTCACTTCCCAGAAGAAGAGGGGGGCCGAGATTTAAATCCACTTGACGTCTCGTTTTAAGATGGAGGCCATTTACAGAAAAAGAACTTAGGTTCCCAGCCAGGGTCCCACCATTGGGCTTTGAAGTGCATTGTTCCATCTTACCATGCTCCAGCATGGAGACTGATGGATCTGTGACACTGCCCTCTAGTGTATAATCCTGGGCATTTATTTGCCATATGAGATCTACATGGTGCAAGCTTTCCCGTAAATCAGCATTTTAATTTGAGTATTAACCAGGTCACTGGCTTATTGTTGCTGGGAATGTGTAGGTAAAGGACCTTTCCTCTCTAGATTTACTGGTCTTATAAGAACACTATGATGAAGGGTCTTGGTACCAATTTACGTCTTTGTGATTGGTTTGGTTCGGAGTCAGTAGCAACAGTGTTTGAAGATGTAGGAATGCTTCTAGGCACAGAAAAAAAGAACTTTGTTTTTGTGTTATCCAGCAAATTCTTCTTTCTGTGACGTTAACTGCATGTGCATCCACCAAAATTTGTTTGTAGCCATTGTTGTCTGAAAGTCATGCAGAGACACCCTTTTTTTCTTTTTTCTTTGTGCCAAGTCTTTTCAAACCTGACTCACACTATACTCTGTCTGAAAACTCAGGTCTGTCTACACAAGAGTTGATGTGCTGTGTCATGACACTCTGTTTTCCACCTTTGTATTTCACTATATTCACAGCATAACTAATGTATTCAAATTCGCAAATTTAACTTGGAAATTTCACGGAAAGAGGAGTTTGCTTGCCTCAGCAACTAATGGCTGTTTACTTTTCACTTTGCAATGCCACATCTGAACAGTAGGGGGCAGCATTGACATCTAGTCACATGATGGCCCATCTTTTCAGAAGTGGCATCAGCTTGATCCTGTTTCTAGCATTTTCCTAGATTCATCATTACGGATATCAGGATTGCTGGAAAAATGTATATTTTAGCTCAGATGATTATTAACTACATTTGCAATTCCAAGGAATTACCAGTGCATGCAAAGTAAATGTTTACAAAAGTGCACTTACAAGTTGACAATAGAAAAGTAAAACAAATAAAGAGGAAAGAGAATAAAGACGAAAGCTGATTAGTCAGTCAAACAGTACTAGCACAAGTACAGAGTAGCATAATAGTAGTAGTAGTTAATAGGACTAAAACTAATGTTACTGGGATAAGTATTTGAAAAGTCAAAAAGTAGTTTTAAATATTGATAAAGAGAGTCAACCAAACACTGAAATTGATTTGTTTAGGCTAATAGTTTGATCAAGACAAACTGATTGTTGGCTCATCATTGTGGAAATGGTGCAAAACTAAATCCTATAGTGTTGCTGATCTAGAGTCAGCATGTGGCATCAGTGGTGCAAAACTAAATCCTATAGTGTGATCTAGAGTCAGCATGTAGTATCAGTTGTGGCTGAAAACGGCATTGTCTGATAACACTAAGGCTTTCTACTGCCATTGGCATGGCATGGCCTCCCTGAGCAAGGTTGTGACTAGACATGCTTCGAGACAGTTTTAGTGGCTAGACGCTTCCATTTTCTGTCAGTATGCTGGGTCCAACTGATACCAATTCAACGACTGACTTAAGCTGAATTTTTTGCGGGTCACATGAATGCCTCAAGTGGAGATTAAGGTTTTAGGCCTGAGGGATGGAGTCGAGTGTGCTATAGGCTACATATGAGATGGCTTGGTTCCACTCACACCACTAAGAGGGCCCACGTGAGGGGTACCTGACCCCATTCCTAAAGACACAGCCCCCTCCTTTTCTCTTCACTATCAAAAAACTGACCCAAAGTTAGATCACTTTGTTTTCTCGGCAAGCGGGAGGCAATATGATAGGCAGTGATATATGCTGATCTAAATGACTATTTGTCCATTAGTCAAAGTGGATTTAGACCTGGAAGAAGGTGCATATGGGCTCTCCCATGTCTCATAAAATGTTGAACGTCATAAATGTCAGTGCATGTGGTATGAAAGGATCTATGATTCCATCAGCTTCACACCTGGTGAGGTCACAGAGCCCAGAAACGCCTCAGCAAGCCAAATGCACTGAAACATGCAACTTGTGATATTTGGGTAACATTGTAGAATCATGTAACCTTTTTCGTTCCACAGACTAGATTGGCCTTCAGTTTGTTGGCATTTGAAACCCAAACCTGATTTTAACCGTTTCTGGTGGCAAGAGAGGCTTGGGCTGGGGTGGGGTGGGGGGTTGGTGGGTGGCGGAGGCTCCCGGGTGGTGCGTTGGCCCAACAGAGGAGCGTTTGTAGTGGGATAAGAGTGGAGCCGAGGGGAAGTTGACACCGGGGCCTGCTGAACCGTAAAAAGGTTGATCGAGACGAGACCTAGTGTTGTTTTCTCCCGCCTTTGTGTGTGTGTGTAGTAGGGGGTTAGTCACACAAGAAGTCAGCTCTTAGAGTCTTCCAAAAAGTGACCATCAGGGTTTACAGGCAGAAGCAATAAAAGGAAAAATAACTCATGAGCTGTGATGGATTCTAGATCCTTAACCTTTCTTTTTTTTTTTTTTTTGGAGAAAGATGGATGCAAGAGCTCTATGATACCACCACACCTGATCACACAAAAGAAAGCGACCCAGAAGCTTATCCCTCCGATATGACAGGAGCCCCTTGGTTCCAAGGGTTTAACGTGTCTTCAGAGTGGAGCGTCACAGGGCCGCTGCTGTTCCAATCAAGGGGAAAGAGGGAGAGAGTGAAGTGACCTTTACTGCTCTGCTGTTGGAGTCGTGTGAACAGAGAAATGGAAGAGGTTTACAGATCTAGTGTTAGACAATACACTTTGAAACTGAGCACTTAAAATGGGATCGTTCAGAATCGTATGGCTTCAGTCGGATGATGTGTGTATGGCCAGTGTGTTACAGTATTTTGTCATCTTTCCTAAAACTTTCTGTCAGACCTGAGCAAAATGCTTTTATCGTTCCAGAAGAAAACTGTAGTTATTTGTAGAATTAAGCTAACAATATAGACAATGTATTGCAGACATTTCATTCTAAACATAACTATTGTAACTTTTTAAATTAAACACAATTGCCAAGGGTCATGGAAAGTTTTAAGTTGCAAGTTGTAAGATAACTGGATTTCTTTTTGGACGACAAAAATATGACAAAAATGATCATTTTTCAAAGTGTCTATTGTAAAATTACAGTCAAAATGACATCAGTCATTCAGTTGCTTGAATAGGTTTATTGTGAAGAAATACAATGAAAGTAAAACATAAGTTTAACATACATGATTTCTTTGAAAACATTATTTCACAATGTTAAATACTTTGTGTATAAAAATGATTTGTAATAAAAGAGAGAAACACTTTTCATTGAAACACTGTCATTGTGTCAAAAGCACTGTTTAATCTACCGGCTTTATATTAAACATATAGATGTATATATTAAGCTGAGCATAAGAATCTCCAGGTTGCCAGCACCAATGCAAGTTAGTCAAGTCTGAATATATGACATTTATTGTTTAGTGTGCTGCTTATCAAGGAATGTGTGTTTAAAAGTGAAAGCTTAATGACTGTATTAGCTTTGGAAACATGAAGTACATCAGGCTCGTAAAATGCCTTACAGGCATCATGACTTGATACTGCCACCATCTGGTTTCAAATCTGAACTACCATTTACTACTTTGAAGGAACTATATTCAGGCTAAAGATCACAAGATCAAGAGAACAGCCCTGACCCGATGAGATAAAATGGATCTTTGGAGATGTTGTTGAACATTGTTAAATAATATACAGATATTTTGTATGAGACTGAGTAAAAAAGAGGAGTAACTATGCGAACAGTCTGTGAGCGCATGTGTGTGAGTATGTGAGTGTGTGTGTGTGCCTCAGTGTTTCCTTGATGGCTACAAAATATCATTGCACCGTCAGTTCTCTAATTCAAGGTTCCTCAGACACAAATGCCTCTGAGTAGTTGGATACAGTATCAGCTTCCTTATGTGACTGCCTTAGCCAAAGCCAATCAAGCCTACTCCTGCCTCAGACTCAGACTCAAACCGGACTCCTCATATTTGGCGGCGGGGCCGGGATCTTCTCTTTGAGGTGGTGGTGGGCTTGCGTCGTTTTCCCCCAGCTGCTGGCTTTTGAGACTTTGTTGAGCGCTGAACAGGGGCCGGGACATTTTTCACAGCTTCATCCGAGTCTGCACTCTCGTCTTCTGGAATGGGGAAAGGGGGGGTGGGATGTGTGTGTGTGTGGGGGGGCATTTTCAGCATTTGTCTTATGTTGTCTTATGTTAACATGTACAAGTCAAGCACTACAGCTATCCAATCCTTCTGTGGTGTGGTGTGTGTGTGTTTCTTTTTACCGTCTTGTTCTTCAGTGCTGGTTTTAGTGGCATCTGTGATTAAATGAGTGATATAATTTAGCTGAAGTCACATCTCAACAGATATGAACTAACATTTCACTTCTGAGGCATACGAAACATGATATGCACTATTTTGTACATACTCAACAGCATTCATTTGTGCTCACAGTATATTTTTCTTCATCTTAGAAATATCCAAATATGTTGGCAACACAAAACAGCTAGCCTATACGTCAAAATATGTGTTTTTTAAATTCCTAAATTAAAGGCAATCAAATTGATTAAGTTTACCTGCTGCAGGTACATCGTTGAGATGTGGACCTGTTGTTTAAAAAAATAATAATTTTGCTATAATTGCTCATTTCATTATTCATCTTTGAGTTCTATCGAATCATTGATTTGTCATCCCCTTCCCTCATTGGGCAATCTCATCCCCACACCACCACAGAGAACAAGAGACTCACCATTGCTCCCTGTCTCTGAACTTGTGCTGCTTAGATCTAAACCAAACAATAAACACACCACTATAAAGCCACAGACAGACCATCTTTTTAATTTATTGGTCCTCTCTTGTAGTGCTGCATGCAGATGAAAAGCAGAATGAAATCCTTACCTGGAGTGGCTCCATTATAATACTGTGGCTCATCTGAAAAAAAAAAAAAAACAATGTGTGATTGTTGCAGATGATGAGATATCTATGGATCATAATAATCTTTATGTTGTTGCTAGGTTAGTTAACATATATATACATACTGGTGGTGGTTTGTGAGGTAAAGCACTTTGGGTGCCTTGAAAAGGGCTGTATAGTAAGCGCAACACCATCACAGAAAGACTAATTTCTGTTCTGCACTTCCCCTTTTGGCCTCTAGATGGTACTATAGGATTGAGTGTCAGTGGGCCACTGAAGTGAAAAGTGAAAGTCCACCTGGGAAACACCCAACACCCAGTTGTCATTGTGACACTGCACACTGTACACTGCACACAACG
>JASCQY010000068.1:9047008-9062644 GCA_030264315.1 Sardinella tawilis
TCATCCCTCAAGCATATAAGTTAAGTTTAATACACACACACACACACACACACACACACACACACACAATGAGCACACTGGATGCACATGTTGATGAGCATGCACTACATAGGACATAAGCCTTTCTCCCCCTGTTACCCAACTGGACAATGCAACCTTTGCGTGAGCCACTCTTTCTACCACGTAACATGTTTTTTTGAAGCTCCATCTCAATTTGTCCAGAAATACCCCCCTGTGCCCCCCCTCCTGTTTGGGTTAGCTATACTGGAAGCACAAACAAACAAAAACACACCCACCATTAAGCTACGGGGGGCAAGTGACGACAGAGTTGTCGTTTTTTTCCTCATTTTTTTCGGTTATTCTTGGAGATTCTGATTAGTTGGACTTCCTTCCTCGTCTTAATGGAATGAAGCTCTTTGGACATTTCCCACAGTGCTCTTTAATATGCGCCTAACCCCGTGGAAGGGTGTAGGACGAGGTCTTCCTCAGCACCCCGAGGCCTGACCAGTGCACCTCGGATGCGGCCTCCTCCCTTCCCAGAGAGACAGCGCCGTGACAATGGCTCACGTTTCTTTAATGCGTTTCTATGGCCCTCTGCACTCTCTCTCTTTCTCTGTCCCTCCCTCTCTCTCTTTCTCTGTCCCTCTCTCTCTCTCTCTCTCTTTCTCTTGGGCTCTCTGCTTTCACAACATCCAGACATACGCACGCAGAAAAAGATGAAAAAAAACCAAGGATGAGGGGAGTGGAAGATAGAGAGAGAGAAATAGAGAAAGAGAAAAAAAGTGATTGAAGTAGAGGCCACACGGAGAGAGCAGGCTCTGCTCCACGGCTACCATGGCAACCTTGAAACGTTGCACAGGGGGTAATAAGTAACACGTGTGGCTGACTGGAGACGAGAGGAGAGGAGAGGAGAGGAGAGGAGAAAAGAAGAAAGGAGAGGAGAGGAGGAGAGGAGAGGAAATTAAAAGGACAGAAGAGAAGAGGAGAGGAGAGGAGTGGAGTGGAGAGGTAAACAGAATGGAAGGAGAGAGAAGGACAAGAAGAACAGAAGAGGCTCTCAGATACTGGAGCATCGAGCACAGGGAGATGACTCACAAGAACCTGTGAACCTGTGATGAAACGAGTGTCTCTCTGTGTGTATGAGTCTCACATCACACACACACACACACACACACACACACAGCAGACTGTAAATGGGTCTGTGTACACGTGTGTCTGCATGTGCATAAGAGAGTTTTATAAAAGCCCTTTTTCTCTTTATCAGTTTGTCCCTTCCTCAGTCTCTTTCACACACCTCTCTCTATCCCTACTTCCATGGCAACGGATGAAGGCCTTCCATATCACCACCTTTGTTTTTGGTAGCTTGGATTTCACACAAACTGCTCTGGTAACAGGCTATGAACGTCTTCTTCATTCTGGGTTTTTACGTTTTCCTCAGAGACCAGAGAGGTGAACTGAACTGAAGACAAACCCAAGACCCAGTAACCATGTCCGCACCCACAAACACACACACACAAAGCACCAGTATTACCAACACAACTGCAGCACCAAACCATGGCTAACAAACAAAGACAAACACACATACACACACACACACTTACCCCAAAATCTGCTAAATAATTGTTAAAGGCTGAGACAGGAGTAAAGGACAAGGGGTGAGACGTGCGCGTGTGTGTGTGTGTGTGTATATGTGTGTGTGTGTCTGTGAGCATGAGTGTGATCTCAAGGCAAAGTGTTACATACTCTGCTGCTCCCGCTGATACACTCCCCAAGGCCTGACCCCACTGACCCTGAGGGTGTCCTCTCCGCATCTCGGCCGATGGGCAGAGCTGCTCTGCATTGGCTCTGTGCTCGGACCCAGCGTGTACCACAGTCACGCCTCCGTGGGCTTTTTATGCAACGCCTTGTGTGCCACCATGTTTGGAGTTTGTCCTGGTTGTCCCTGTGCCTTCTTTAGATTCCGCACAGATTCCCCAGCTTTGTTAACGTCCTTATCCGACTACTTACTTTTTGCCTGCCTTCAGCATTGTTGTGTGGACTGGATAACACCGAACCTCCTGGGTACTTTTGGGCCATTTCAGAGTGTTTTTCCACACTTGGTGTCTAATTTATTGCATTTTGTGGACATGTTTTAGATTTGACATTTAATCGTCTTGGGTCTGATGTTTAGTTATAAGTCTTGACTGTCGGATAGGTGATGCAAAACAATTTTCTGTGGTAATGGACAATTAACTACTACTTAACTATTACTATTAATTAGCTATGCGCCTTTTTCTGTCCCTTTGCCTCTCTCATCCATTTTATCCGTGTCAAAGACTGCGTTACACAAGCCATTCTCCGCCGTCTCTCTCATCTCTCCCTCTCTCTCCTCTATCTTGGTAGCTCGTTTCTCTCCCTCTCTCGCACTCCATTTCAGGCATGTGTGGACTGCTCTGACTGCTCTGAACAAGCGCTACTCTTCTCTTCCCCTGTCTCTGTATCCCTTCTTCCTTCTCTCCTTTCCTCACTCCTTTTTTCAGATATGTGTGGACTGCTTTGAACATGTCCGACCCTTTGCGCTCTCTCCCCTTCTCATTCCCTGTCACCCCCCCACCATCCCTCCATCATCCCCTCCAACCCCCCGACCCCCCCACCCCCCACTTGATGCTGCTCCTCTCTGAGCTGCACGTCCTCAGCGACGGCATGCGAGAGCCACATGGCCGCTCCGGCTGTGCACACACACACACACACACACACACACACAGCGGCAAGGGCCACTCACCACCACTGTGATGCCGTCCTTCTCCAGCGGGGCCTTGTCATAGGTCACCTCACACACTCGGACTACTGTGGTGGCGCCGTACTTCTTTAGGTCCTGGAGAGAGAGAGAGAGAGAGAGAGAGAGAGAGAGAGAGAGAGAGAGGGAGAGAGTGAGACATGGAAGATAAAAAGAGAGGGAGGGTGGAAAGAGAGAGAGAGAGGTGCAAAGTGGAGGGAAGGAAGGAGGGAGGGGGAAAGAAAAGAGAAAGAGAGAGGGTGCGAAGTGGAAGGGAAGGAAGGGGGGGGGGGGAGGGAGGGAGAGCGAGAGAGATGAGAGTTCACACTGGTGTTGACTGGATAACAATGTCACTGACATATCGGCAAGAAACTGGCTGTGCTGATACAAGGGGACATTGGGTGCCACTCTTGCAAAGGGGTTCCTGGAAGCAGTGTCATTCTGGGGTGTTGCTCTTTACAGGAACTGCTTCAAAGAGGAACGCATGTGCCTGACCATGTAAAGGACCCAACCGCACTGAACTCTATTGTGCTTGTGCTGTGTCTGGCAGAGCAGTGCTCAACTATGCTGCTCCGTGCAGAAGAGGAGGGTGGTGAACGAGTGAGAGAGAGAGTGTGTGTGTGTGTGTGTGAGAGAGAGTGTGTGTGTGTGGAGGGGGTGGGGGTCCCATTGTCCGCTGCACGCTCCTCTCTCTGGCTGTGCCATGTGACAGCGGCTGCGCGGGGAGGGGTCTCCATGGCAACAGCGCGGGCTTTGTGGATGCTGCGTGTTTGTTATAGAGCTCGGGCCTTCTGTGGTCGTCTGCGCTAACTGGCTCGCTTACACACACACACACGCACGCACACGCACACACACAAGCTGGTTGGCTGGGCTGGCTTCTCCACTTAGCGATAAGCGTAAGGGGAGCGGGGAGAGGGCCACGCGGCAGGGCCTGGTGGCGGCAGCAACTCGCTTTTTCTCAAAAGGATGATGGGAGAGCCAGCACAGATGTACTGCCAAAAAACTGAAGTGTGAAGCCAAATCGCAAGTAGCAAGGACGGACAGAGAGAGAGAGAGAGAGAGAGAGAGAGAGAATGAGATAGCTGTGACAAAAGTAGAGAGGATGAGAAGGAAATGGAAGACACCAGAAGGAGGGAAACCCACACACACACACACACACACTGAATGAAGAAACTGGAGGAAAAGCCAGAACGACAACAGGAGGATGGACAGCGGAATGGGAGAGGAGGTTGCGGAGGACAAGGGGGGAGATGGAAACAGACAGAGGTCAAAAGGTGGTACGGAAGAGTCTCTCACCTCGATGAAGCTGTTTAAGGTGGAGTTGGTGGGGTTGTGGGTGATGAGGAAGCGCATGTTCTTATAGCACACCTCCACGGGAGCTGGCCTATTCATTCGAGCCATGCTTGCTTCAGTCACAACAACAGAGAGGTAAAGAATGGCCAAACAAAATGTCAAAACACAGACGACACCGGTCTGCCGTTAAGTCCACAAACAAACGTTTTCTTTAGGATTTAAAAATGTCTCCTTTTTTCGGGATTCGGAATATTTCCTTTTGTCTTGGTGTTCCCCTTTTCTGAAAAACACAATCTTGAAGTCAAAGTCCTTAAGATCCTCGAGACTCCCACCCCTCTGCTGAACAGGCCTCTATCTCTTTACTTCTTTGGTCAGCGAGGGTAGTGACCCCATCTGAGGAGTTGAGCGCAGGGGCACTAAAGGGGGTTTAGAAAGATACAGTCCACCAGCTCTTGGCGAGTTCCGCGCTGGCTTTTCAATCCAAGACTCGGGCGCTTGAGGTTAGGCAGGTGTGTGTGTCAGGGACTTGTCACGGAGACCCACAGAGTCACACCCGGGGATGTTGCGCGTGGCAGTAGTCTCCAGCCCGCTGCAGGAACGCCATCTACAACCAAGTGACAGGAGGATGGGACTGCCAGAGCATGAGAGAAAAGAAAAGAATAGTTTAGAGAGAGAGAGACGGGGGGAGGGGAATTAGACAAGGGAGTATAGCCTACTTCTAAAATTAACAGATGTGTGAGTTCAAAAGGATAGCACAAATATGACACAATTCCTTCCAGTACGACTTTTAATGAACACGTAATAGTGGCAATATACAGTTTTGTGGCCTTGTTTCCAATCTCGCACTTACTGTTGATTAAGTCGGTCTTTTGAGTTTGCAAATCTGAGCTGCCTGCATGACCACCCTTCGCTCTAAAAAACGGTTAGCTGAAAACGGTAACTACTATTTTCTACCAACATCAAGAGAACGCAGTGCAAATGTAAATCGACGTTTTTACGAAACCGTTAACAAAATATCCTTTCTTACCAATGCAGTCATCTTACGCAAGACCTAGGCTATTTTCAATGGGCCAGACGCGCAACATTGTTGCCATATCGTTGAAATTTTCAAAAATCTAATATTGAACTACTTAACATAGCGCATATTTCCTGTGGTTCGATTAAGGTTGTCTACAAAGACAATTTCATGACCACATGGAACTCCTGGTTTTCTGGTCAGGCGACCATCTGGTATAAAACTTGAAATCCGTGCAACAGCACACCCGGTGTAGACGGAAATCCAGACACCACTCACACCCTCACCTCTTTAGACTTTCCAGAACACATGCAAGAAAATGTGATACTTCTGTCCGACTTCTTCTCTCGGTGAATCACTCGAAGACACGAAAATCTTTTAAAAAAAATATCCGCATAGATCAATGTAGTAAGACAACTTGTTCGTTCGGCGAGCTGGATACTCTCTTATCGGTGCGGCGGTGTGCAGCTGTAGGCGAGACACACCATCCGGCTCGGAGCGGAGGCACGCTTGGCTTTATGGCAGACGTGGCCAAACCAGGGTTTTTTGCTGCATGTGTGCCCGTCCTTTGATAATCCCCTCTCCCGTAAGTTACATTCGGTTACTGTAGCGCAGCCTCCCTCTCGAGATCGTGTCTTGTCTACGGGGAACCATACAGAGTGGCTAAACAGCAGCAGGAGTCCCTGCAAACGAATCCTGCGTGATCCAGTTGAGGCTGCCTGCTCCACCACAAGGGGCTAAGCTAACAAGAATCCGCCGCTCGTGTCATACATGGTGTGTCCACGTTACCATGCAAGAACGCACAGGACCACCCATTCGCGCACCCATTGCTCGCTGAAGCAATTGAATATTTAGTAGCCTGGCCTTGCCATATATGCGACCATATGTAGTATGTTGGCTACGTGTTCACACACATGTTCCACTAATGTTTAGCCTGAGAAATGACGAGGCTGGGGATAAGGTTTTGCCTGGAAAGGGTGTTATGATCTGAAGTAGACTGTAATCTCCTAACCTAATTGTACATCTCAGGGATATAACGATTTAAATCTCTTTTACCGAAACCTTTTGGCAGAAAAGGGGTGTTTTCATTAACAACTAAAATTAAATATACAAAGCAAGCTATTGCACAATAAAAAGAAACGACACTTATACGTAAGTGAAAAAAACAACTCCATGACCAGTGCTGCATGGCCTATTTAATGAGATCTACAGGAGTAATGGCCACTTAGTTTTTTTGTTGAAGGCCGTGAGACACCAATGCCACCTGTTGGGTTTTACTTTTTGTCACTTTAGTTAGTGGGCATTTGCTTTTTCAATCTCAAAGTAACCTCATTTGAAGTTAGATGGATGTAACAGTGCAGCATGTCCTGTAGGCTACTGTCCTTGCAGGCCCATTTGTGGAGAGACTTGTTTAGAAAGACATGGTTCTGTACAACCAAAAACAAGGTCAAAATAACAAACAAGCAGGCTCCGGCACTTTGCAATGAGCTGTGCAGTAACGTTACAGGTGATGAGCATCTGAGTACAAACAGCCATGTCAACAACAAAACACATATAGGTCTTCTGAAGACACCATCATCAGAGAGTGTGATCCTTTGGGGGCAGAGGATCCCTGGGGGCTAAAGTGTGCTGACAGTGGTATTGTGTGATGTTAATTGGGAGACGATGTGCTTTGCAGCCTGGGTCAGACGCGGATGAGAAACTGAAGCTGCATGGGAACGGCTGCAGATGTGTAGTCAACATGAGCAAAATCTTCAGGTATTGCCTAAAAATGTGACGATGCCAAAAAAGAAGTGGTACACTACCTGCTACGCTGTTGTACTTTGAAAAGAAAGAAATGAGAGAGAATAAAGCGATCTAAATAAATAAATGCAGAGCAAGTAGTGAAGCAGCAACGTTTAATTGACAGCAGGGATTTTCGGAGCGATCCGAGGGGGGAGATGGGTGCTTTTTTTGGGCACCCTTTTGGGAGGACTGGCTCTGCTCCATCACACAAAACCTCCACAGCTTTGCCAACCGCAGTGCAAAAAGAGTGTGCAGGAGAGAGTGAGCAAAACAAACTCAGTCTCTGAGGGTCACCTGTGTGTGTGTGTGTGTGGATACTGAGCCAGCAGCTCCCTTTGCACGTGGCCCATGGGTCACGTTGGGGGGAACCGGGGCCGATCGACTCCAAGGGTCTCCACCCCGGGGGTGTCCTGATGAGGGGTTGTGTTCTTGCTCCTCTGGCGACACCAAGATCTCCGAATCGGGCACCCAAACTCTGTTGGGCCTCCTGCCTCCGGCGCACATGTTTGGATCCGATAGGTCGAGTTGCTATTTCCATGCTGAGTCAACTGACCAGCAGTGCTAAAAACTGTGACTGCCCTTTAAGTGGTAGACTTCATCGATACTCTTGGCCTCTTAAAAAATGACGAACTTGAGCCATTTCAGGACGAGATGGCTGGGGACATGAAGTCCCAACACCGCACGGCGGCGTGCTGCTCAGGGTTGGCAACGACCCAGATCGACCGAGCTTGTGGCGGCTGCGGTCTGATGCCTACGTGTGTCTTCAGCGTACGGGGTCAGGTTGCTTGTGCCTGAGGGCACGGTATGGCCAGGCCTGGATAGTCTTGTTTTGACACGAGGCTCTCGCTCAAAAACACTCTGCGGCGGTGATGAGCGTGGACCTGGTGCTCTCTCTGGCACCTGCATTCTAAAAATAGCTCAAGCAGCTGCCCTCTGATGTATTTAGCCAGGCCAAGACGTAAGACGGCTTGTGAGATAACAGAGAGAGGCGGGGTGGGGGGTGGTGGTGGTGGTGGTGGTGGTTCTTGTTTTGAAGTCACATTGGCCCAGTGAAACTTGAATGAGACATTCTGCTGTTGAGAGTGGAGACTGATAAGATACTCACTGTTAATCTCATCATTCCCTCAACAATGATAATGTTGATGAACTTAACCATTTTTAACTACAGTAAAATGGCTGTTGGCTTGCTCTAGGGGGCAATAGTGATGTCTATTTTATCAATCATTCCCCAACTTGACTGAAGAGGCAACACCATTTGAAAAAAGACCACTTGGGCACAATTAAGAGGGTGCTACTGCACATGTCTATGCTGGACAAAGTGATGCAGCACACTTATGTGGTGTACTGGGGAGTTGGAAAATCTCCATGGAGACAGCATTGCATAACACTGGAAACCCTCTGGATGGTGGCAAACTGTGAAACATTTGGGGTGAAGGGTCATGGCCTGGTGTGCTGTCGAGGGAGAAACTCCTGATGTGGTGCAGCAGCTGAGCTGGGAAGCAGAGAGGTGCCCCCCCCCCCTTCGCCCCTTCAGCTCCGACATACACACCAGCCTGCAGAAATGCCGCTGGCCTCCAAGCAATTTCAGACGCAAGCATAACTGCGACAACGGTATACGTGTCAAGGTTTACATCAGACATGTACGTGCCCCGGCAGATGAACTTCCTCCACCTTTAGGTGCACCTTGTTACATGTCTCTCTAAAGGATGGGGGGAGGGGGGGGGGTCTTGAGGAAAAATGTGACGCAATTCATCAGCACCACTTGGAAAAAAAATTCCTCTGTCTGATTACAACTTATGCAAGTTACCCTTTGACTTTCCTGAAATTCAAAATCATTCTACCAGTTCTCCCAATACACAAGAGTTATCTCATGAATTTCTCTCCTTTGTAGAATCAAAGTCACCCAAGTTTGTTTCCCAACCGATGTGGCCTTCAGCTCTTGTCTTAAGATATAAAATCTGTAATAGAGAGGTCTGCTTGATTTACAAGCTACCAAAAGCCATAATCTCATTACCCCTAAAATACTAAGGCTGTAGAACAGCTGCACTTTAGATTGGCTTTTAATAACCTTCCAAGTTCAGTCCCCCCCTGTGGAAAATAGGACCGACCGTGTTGGTGCTGTGTATGTGTGTGCATGCATGTGCGTGTGTGTGTGTGTGTGTGTGCGCGTGTGCGTGTTTGTGAGTGTGAGTGTGTGTGCTGCTCCCTACAAGGCCTTGTGGTCCTCGGGTTTCATGCGGCTGTGTTTTGATGAAGTAACTAATTTGGAGGGAGTGTTGCAACCCCCTTACGAACCAGCGGCTCTTCAAGTCGTGTTTTTCTTCTGTCTTTGTTGTCAAACGGCTTGGCAGCATAGAGCTCTGCAATAATACTGTACATAGGACAGATGTCACAGCTGCAGCTGCCAACACTCACACACAAATGACTCCTTCAAATGCGAAAACATCCTTGTATGGTGCAGGAAGGCCCATCGTCTATATTTTACACTACAATGAGCTCGACCTGAACTCCCACTCTCCTTTATGACACACAATACCCATTATTCCCTCAGTAAGGGGAGAACAACGTTAACCGGCTTATGTGCCCTTAAAGGAAAACCGCTCACTTTTAGACTTGGCAATTCATGTGTAGGGGCACCAATGCAAGATTTGACTGCATCCACTTTTTGTCCCTGTTTGTACTCTACTTGTGTGAAATGGAGCTGTTGACGTCATGTGCGGTCCACACCTCGGGGCCAGATTAAAACAAATTATGCCCTGCAAAAACGCAAGTCACTCAATGATTGCCATGGAGTTGCAGGCATTGCCCCGCTTGGAAAATACAGAGGTTCATGTCAGCTCGCAGTTGGTCTGCATAATAACTGGGCTGAAGGGAAAGAAGGGAAAAAAAGCTTTGCACTTGGCATTTTCACCTGGGTGTGACCTGGTAGGAAAAGCAGCACACAATGAGCGGTTGTTTTGAGCAGGGGCGCCGCGCTTTGGGCTTTCTCCATCCCAGCAACATGACAAACTGCCGTCACAGACCAGACTGAGCTTGAAACAAGCAGGTCAGATGCAATCACAGTGTACCCGAACCGGGGGGCCCATGGGGGCCACCCCTACAAAACATGCATATCATCATCATCATGGGCCTTCTCAACGTTAACTTTCTGGAAGCCCCCTAAAGAAACATCCCGTTCTGCCAAGGCTGATTTGAAACTTACAGTGAGGCACGTCTGATTGTTTACAAAAACGGGTCACTTCCAACATGGCTTTTGGCTGGTTCAAGTGAAAGCCGTCTCCACTTGCATACCCCCTCACTTTGTATCTGGCCTCTGTACAAATCCCCAAATTTCCCATCGCACAAGTCTTAATATGTGACCTCAACAACAGCGGGAGGCCAAACTAGTCAAAAAAGCCAAAGCAGTGGCCCGTGGGAGTCAACTAGCCAAAATGGTGATGGAAGATGAGCTGCAGCCATCTCTGTCGCAGACAGAGTCTGGGACCCAACAATTAAACACCACCGTGACGCACTGCAGGATTACAGATATAATCCTGGGCACCCAAATAATGTGTTTTCAGCAAGGTCACACGGCAAACATCCTTTTAGCGCGCAATTACGGACCAGACGCTTGTTTATGCCGCTTTGCTTGGATAAGCGAGCAGAAGTGAAGATGAAAATCTGCATGAGTCAGCTGTGGAGAGATGGCATGAGGCTTGTTTTTGTGCAGAATTTGTTTTTAACCTTGGGATCACTGAAGCGTTTTGTGTGTCAGGAGGATGTGAGCACTGCCCTGGACAGGTGCAGACAAGGCATAGCAGTGGCTTCCTCTGCAGACGCCATTCACTCTTCTTCATGGACTCGGACTCGGCCATCGCACACGTGTATTAATACACAAATATATTTAAAGGGCAAATCATATCCTGGTCAGTCCCCCCCTACTCGGAACAACCCACAAATTAATCACTCTCTCTCTATCTATCTATTTTCTCTCTTTCTTGCTCTTGGTCTTTCTGTTTATCCGTCATCAGACTTCGCAGAATCCCAATTCCCACAGTAATCAAAACGTCCGGAATGCCGAGATGTGGCGGATGGACGATGGAGAATTCCGCCACAGGAAATCCCGTATCCGATCTCCAGGGCCCCATCGCTGACACTAACTGAGCGCGCTCAAACCTGCGGGGACGGCCCTGACAGCAGAAGGGGTCAGTGACACGTCATCCGTCACGGCCAGTGGCCCTGTTTCCCCCAGAGGAGTCGCCTGTGCTGGAAGACCCCCAACATCTGCTGTGAAATAGCTAAGGCCTTCCATATCAGTCCTCCAACTTGCCTCATTCTGGCGTAATGAGAGCCTGACCCCTTTGCTCTGACCTACTGGTAAAAGGACAGACTCATACACAAGATTCTTTCCCTGATTGCAGTACACTTTTTTTTTTTGGGGGGGGGGGGGGCTGTCAGACTTACGCAACAGTAGCTTTCAGGGACTCATCATACGCAAATTGTGTGTGTGTATCTACAGTATGTGTGTGTGTATGTAAAACCTTGCAGAGAAAACCTTATATAAAAAGCCTATCAAACTCCCGGCACAACAGAATCCCACATAGTTAAGCGGTGATCCAGGGTTGGGTGGAATGCGGAGCATTCCTGTTGTGCTTTTTTTCTTCTATTGGGACATTCCCCTGATCTGCAGCTGGGAGCTTTCAAACGCCACACAAATGTTATTCCGATGTCAGAGGTTTTCCTGTCTAAGACACACAGCTGGATCTTCAGTCTGGTGAAAAAATAAGAGGAAAAGGGGGGGTGGCGGGGGTATACCTCGATACTGATTCCTGAGAGAGAAAGAGACACACAGACACACACACGCACACACACACAGCCTTTTCCTCAGTCAACACATGGTCTCCCCTGAGTGTGTAGGTCACTTCACCACAGTCATGTTGCTGCCACTATTCTCCCCAGTGAACCCAGCATTGGGGTGAGAGGGGCCGTACATCTACCACAGTGAACTGCACTGCCGCAATAACGTCTGTGTTCAATTAGTGACCTAGAATGGCAGCGTTAAAAAAACAGAAATAAATAAATAAATAAATAAATAAATAAATAAATAAAGACGTCTTCCACAGGGACTCCTTGCTGGGGTAGTTTAATTGGCTACAACTCAAATCTTGCATCTTTGTTGTAGCAGAACTTTTCCGCTAAACGCATGTTATCTTCGCTGCTTCTGTTTAACCCCTGCAGAGCCAAAAGCATAATTTTTACAGCCCCCCCCCCTTCCCCCATAAACATGAACAGAATTTGCTCAACCAGCCATCTTTCTCAGCAGGCATATTGTCAGATGTGGGGCAAATGAAAGTGAAGCGGCACAATCTATTCCACATTAAAAGAAAAATCTATGACCCCATTTGCCTGCATTTTAATCTACTTTAAATATACTTATTTAAATATATTCTCAATGTTCACGTCAATCAACATGTTGCATCAAGAGGACACAAGAGTGTGTGTGGAATTTCATTGTAATTTCAAATGTCGCTGTAAAAAAGTTTTCGTTTCACAAACGCGTCATGGATACCACCTTTAAAGGAACATGCCACCGCCTTTCCATACTTAACTATGTTCTTGCCTGGTCTTAGACTAGCTGATGCAAACAGTACCTCTCTCAACTCTGTGCGTGCTGTCAGTCGTCCTGGCGCTCGGCGTTACATTGTTAGCACTTAGCATGGCTCATTATTTCCAACGGGAGCAAACAGACGTGAAGACAGAAGCAGCCAAGCACTACTACGTTTTCCCTTTTTAAATACGGTTACGTGAGTAGTTACATGATCCAAGTATGGTTAACTAAAATAAAACACAGCGATTTTCTAAGTTGATAAAATGGATAACTATATTGTATGGCGGCATCATACTTGGGAGAACTCCGGCGTTCACGCAGGAATATCATCACTTTCGGGGAGAGTATTTTTCAGGAGTGATGCTATTATTGCGCCAACGTGGAAGTGCTTCCAAATATGATTCTGCCATACAATACAGTATATAGTAGGCTATATATAGTATATATTATATATATATAATATATATAGTATATATCCATTTTATCAGCTTAGAAAATGGCTACATTTTATTTAGTTAACCATACTTGGATCATGTAACTACTCACGTAACCGTATTTAAATAGGGAAAACTTAGTAGCGTTTGGTCGCTTCTGTCTTCACGTCTGTTTGCTCCCGTTGGAAATAATGAGCCATGCTAAGTGCTAACAACGTAACGCCGAGCGCCAGGACGACTGACAGCACGCACAGAGTTGAGAGAAGCATGCATCAGCTCGTCTAAGATCAGGCAAGAACATGGAAGTAGTATGGAAAGATGGTGGTGTGTTCCTTTAAATTTGCATGTTGCTTATTTGTGAGGCTCGTTGTCTTGCTTTGACGGCTGTACGTGTATGTGCCCTGAGACAGTGACGGGGATGATGTTGAAAAGCTATTTGACAAGTGCAAAGCTTGTGCAGAACACAGCTCACTGGTGGGGTCTGACTGGTTCTGGCCACTTTAGGAGACGAAAAAGAATGAAAGTACCACAGCATGGTGACCGCCGGCGGCAGACGCTCATGCCAACAACATATTTGCGCTTGAGCGCTCGAAGATTGGAACCCATGGGTACCGTGGGACTTGGTCACACGTCGTCTCAGAACCAACAATGAGAACCAGCATTCTTGCCTTCCAGTGCCACCAAGTCCCCTGTCTCAGAACCAACAATGAGAACCAGCATTCTTGCCTTCCAGTGCCACCAAGTCCCCCGTCTCAGAACCAACAATGAGAACCAGCATTCTTGTGTTCCAGTGCCACCAAGTCTGACAACTCTGCAGCCTCCCACGCAAACTCCGCAGCGAGGGTGTGAACCAACAGGCGGGATAGGTACAGTAAATGAATCCAACCTCTTTACACACACACACACACACACACACACACCAACTTCCCCCTCTTTTTCCCCCCTCATTCTCCTCATGATTTAATCACAGACTTGCGTCACAGCAAGATCGGGCAGCCAGCCATGGCCCCCAAATGGATTAATTAGAGGGATTTTTATTATAAACACTTCATGAGATGGGAACACTAAACAGCCACATAAAACACAACAGCCCCAGGGTCTTAGAGTAAAGCAATTGTTTTCCAAACAGTCTACGATTCAGAACCTGTCTAAATCACGTCCGATTCGGCAGGATATAACATAACATGCTCCCTGCTTATTGTTTGCTACCTCTTATGATGCCTCAACGTCCCAGCAACAGTGTGAAGAGTATAGCAAGAAACCCTTTGCTTCCTTTTTTTTTTTACACTGGAGAACTCAACAAAGGGAGCAGTTTTCTGTTACGGGTGCCAAAGTTCTTGACGTGTTCTCCATAAATCCAAAAACAAAAGCAAGATCACTCTTTCCTAGAATTGCTTGCTTTTCTCCCTCCCTTACATACATCTGTGCTGATTTCTTCTCCCAAGGCAGGCACCATAACCACATCCGTGTCACTCTCATTTTGACAGGCTGCCAACTTGAAAGAAGAGGAAGAGAAAAACAGAAGAAAAGCACAGGCTAAAAGATGATTTCATTTTTATCTAAATCATATAACCATTTGAAACAATGCAACTAGCAAACTGCAAAAGCTGTAGACTAATTCACTGTGCAACCTTGTGACCTCTACTGTTTTCTCTGTAAGCAGTGATGCGATGTACAGTATACTACCCAAAAATATTATGCAAAACCCTGAGTTTAGTGATCACTACCCTCTGAGAAATGTGCCAACATTTGATGTAGCTCCAATATGATGTGTTAAGGAGCAGGATGGTAAATATTACAACAGAAGGCAAGCGCAACTGGGGACTTTCCCAAAGTCAAGAGTAAGCGAATGACTATTTCAGTCATTCAATGTCTACTGTGTTATATTGTATGTATGGAAGCTTGGCTTCCACAAATTACATCATCAATAAAACTGCAATGTTAATCTGCAAAATCCTAATTAGATTTTCTCCGGAAAATTTTCATTCAGTCCTACTATCACAACTGAGTTGACAGGACTGCAGGTGAAGAAGAAAGCAAGGAGTTAACGGTGATTGGGGGAGTTTATAGGTTATGTTCGATGCTCCAGGGGGACCCTCTTTTACATAACAGCTTCTTACCTAATCCATGAGTCTCATTGCCCTGACAACTTCTCCAACTCTGACACCATGCATGTTCCCTGTAGGCTCTCCCCCCCACCCCCTACACACACACACACACACACACACACACGCACACCTTACATATTCAACCTGTTATGACAGTCACACAGAGGCAAGACATTACCAGATATCTCAAAAAAAAAAAAAAAACACAACCATCTGACCTACTTACCTGAACTGCTGCTGGAAATATTTCTATCTGGCTCAACCAGTTGCTAATATATTGCGGGGGATTTCTTTGCATGGATTTAGCCCAGAGAGACTCCTCAGGAGTCATTTCCATCTCCATGCTTGCAGAAGCAGTGGGGTTGAGCCTATAGAGGTTCGCACTCCCTGCCCCTGCCCCTGCCCCCTGCCCCTGCCCCCTGCTCCCTGCCCCCCCCCAGGGTGGCAAAGACCACCCAGCTGCAGCAAAGCCCATCACCGCAGTGAGTTGGGTTGCAGATTAAACATCTCCACTGGTGGAAATGATTAAAACAGGGTATGAGGGTAGTGGAGCTTAGGGCTTAACAAGGCCCACACCATGCGTTAAAAATCAGTAACACGTTTTACTCACAGAAACAATTTGATGGTTTTGGGGGGGGGGGGGGTCATAACTGCACAAT
>JASCQY010000068.1:9092657-9105345 GCA_030264315.1 Sardinella tawilis
TGTTCAGCTCCCCCCCTAATTTGATTTACATGCGCTGCCACCATCTCCCGGGCCTGGCCTCCAGAAGGCTGTATGATCGGTGCCCATCTCCCGGGCCTGGCCTCCAGAAGGCTGTATGATTGGTGCCCATCTCCGCTGTGTCATTACATTTTTACTCCTTCTGCTGTCTTGCTGTCAAAATTAGCATGCTTTCAAGGAGTTTATTAGCGACCGACATGACAGGTGGCCTCATTAGAGAAGCTTTTCAACTTATTGTAATGAACGTTTTTTTTTCTGTTTCTGTGCAGGAAGCAGAAAAGCAGATTTAGCTCCTGCGGAAGTCTTTTGAAAGACAAATCTGCTTCTCTTGTCATGTCCTGTGTTCACTAAGTTTGCTAAGTAATTCCAAGTCGACTGAGGTCAAGTCAACCGTTCTGTGTCAAGCATGGCTGTGACGTGTTAAAAGAGTGTCATTCCTCTGTTGCATGCTTGAATTACCTTGTGTCACTCCCCTGCACACACGGAAATGTGTCTTATACATCTCTGTACAAACTTGCTCCATGAAACCACTTGTGTGACAGTTGTCTGCAAATGGGTTAAATAATGCCTAGTGTACAGTATTTGAGGGAGCTTACGCACACTACATTGATTTAAACATAGCTGCTTCTTCGCCTTTGTTTACAAGAGCATTTTGACATTTTGGCAACACTTCCTTCTCCAAGCGGAGATGCCGGAGCTCGTGGGAGGATAGACTAGCCTGTATCCGAAATGGAAAAAAATCAATGGAAGCAAACTTTTCCTCTTTTTTTTTTTTGCTGTGGCCATATTTTCTGGCTCAGGCAAAAACTGAAAACAACATGAAGGCAGCGGTGCACAATAACAGGAGACGCAGAGATCCTCCTGTGTTCGTGTAATTTGATACTTCCCTTTGTTGCCTTTGGGGGGGGGGTGGGATACGCGTAATTGGAGGCTGTCAGGCACGTAGGAACAGCTCCAAGTAAGAAAGAAATAAACACGAGTCTTTGTTTATGAACTTTGTTTATGATCTATTCATACTTTTGTCTTTCTGTCTGCGTCTCTGCCCAGGTTACCCTGAACACTGAAGATGGATGATATCCAGGTCGAGTCAAAACCTCTGCTTGTTGACAAGGACTTGCAGGTATGTGTGGCATGTGAGCTTTTGGTTTATCACACTTCCCTGTGTGTACTTTCACTTCCATTTGTGTGGCTGCACATGGAGCAGTTTTTCTGCATCTATTGGTTTTACTGAAATTGTATTTGTTTGCTGTTGTTGTTTTTTTTAGGGTCTGAGAGAGGCTGTACAGCAGCTGACGATCAAGGTGAGCTTTTTGGGCACAGTGGCAAGTAGCAACTTGTCATCCCAATCAGACAAAAGCATCCCAAAGGGAACACATTCAACACAAGGTGTAAGGCTCCAATGGAGGAATACAGTGACACAGACAATATCACTGGGTTTACTGTTCAAAATATGCCAAAGGCTTTCTTTGACATGTGCCTAAAGGCTTTTTTTTGTATTTTCTGGTTTGCTGCCCTCTGTTGGTCAGCGAATGAAACAGCAAGTATAGCCTGTGAACCGTGTCTGATGCTCTGTTTAGAGAGTCTAAGGAGGGTTTCCCATGGGTGCAGAAAGGCTGACGACAGCAGTGATTACCTTATCAGTGTTTCGTAGAAATAAACAATTTCACACCAGTTGCACACAGTCATGCTGCTGATGTACAGTGGGAAATGCCCATGTATCACAAGCATGAAAGATTTTAAAATTTGTGGTCACATAATATTGAAATGTTTCATTATGTAGAGCTAAGGAATGCATTCATGTACAAAGTAGAGAGAGCTTGTGGCTTGTGGCCTTGACATGAGGGGTTTTAGTGTAAAAACACACTCCAAACTTCAGGACCATGGACAACACCCCACACAGCAGACCCCTAGACCCTCTGGGGTCTTGTCCCTTCTCTCATGATCCAAGTTAAAGAGACAGTAGGACACTTCCTACTGCTTTTCCTTTGGAAAATACTGGGTTTTTTTTTGCAGAATGTCCAATCATGAGTGACTTTGAATTTGTGGGCTTTAAAGATTATTAACAAGACCTTTAGGTTGGATGCATCCATTTCAGTGGTGTTCCCCATAGTAACACTGTGGCAGATTATGGCTGGCCGAGGTTTCCAGGGCAAGGCGTAATGTCGGCGGAGGGATGACGTGGGAATTACGGCGAGGCAATGCAGCCATCTGCTAGAGCCTCTTTAGGCGCCTCGTAAGGGCTCTGGCTCGACACCCTAACCAGGCCCGGGCCGTTTAAATGGATTAGTGTAGACAGAGCCACGTTGGGGGGGGGTTGGGTGTTTTCTGAGACGAGACGTGTTTACATCGTTGTGCAGTCAAGGAGAACTGTAAGATGTTTACCTTGGTTCTCGGTAAATGGGTTGCAAAGGCTTGGCCGTGGTTTGGTGTGGGGATGTGCTGCTCCTCAGCTAGTGGGAGGCTGCTGAAACCGGTTTGTGTTGTGTTTGGGTGATCTCCTTGTTGATTATTGCCCAGGCTGCATGGAGTGTCACACTGTGCCTTGGCACAGAGGGTGTTCAACAAGTCACTCAGAGACTAGCACAGTGTCTTTGATAGATAGATAGATGGATGCCTAAAATGCAATAAATAGTTCATTCATCCTCAAGGAATTTCAGGAATTAGACTTGCTGTGAAAGGCATTATTATGTTCCTCTATGTTCTTGCATTAGATATCTTAAGCATGACCAATAACTTTATCTCCGAGTTACAGGTTGAAAGTGAATTCAAGATTCATTTATGTCCTCTTACTCACTATCATTTGCCTGACTCGTGCTGCTGCAAGAATTATCCAAATGGTCCATTGACAATAAGTCATCCAAACAATGTTGCACAGAGGTTGCACAGTATTGCAGAGAATGTTCTTCAAGTTTCTATTCTGGGTGGTTTAAAGGAGTTATCTGAAGTGAATCAAACTGAAGCCCTGTTGTCTGATGCTGCCGAGTGCTGTCGATAGGTATCAGGACGACAGCGGTACAACGTAGACTGAATTTGCGTACTAGCCGCTACCATAATTGATTAAGGCATATCTTTTTTGCTGAGGTTTGGTTTTCATATGCCCTAATCAGTTAGCGGTAGTGGCCAGTTCGCGAATTCGGTCCACGTTGTACCTACTGCTGTCGTTCTGACGACCTATCGACAGCACTCGGCAGCCTCAGACAACAGGGCTTGGGTTTGGTTCACTCTGGAGAACTGCTTTAATGAGTCTGATTTTACTACTTGATAGCACAACCATCACTATGCACATATTACTGTTTTATGAGTGTTGATCAAACAGCTCAAGGATATTGTCAAGTTGGTCCTCGTTGGTCTGATGCTGGTTGACTATGTGCAGTGCGATTGTATATATTCAATTCTTACTTTGCATTCAGCAACACTTTTGCACTTAATCTTCTTTGGTATAAACACAATCATTTTTAAATATTGGTATTTCCCAGTCGATGTTTCGGTTCAAAAGTCATAATGTGACCTTTTGACATTGCCAGTCAACTGAGAGGGAACTTGCACTTGCTTACTCATTGACTCAATTATATAAGCACAAATTGTTGTTTGTGTTTGTGTTTGGGTTACTCACATGATCACATGACAACCAGGCTACACTATTAATTCAGATTTTTTTCCAGTGTCCCTGACCGACTGAACTGTCTGACATTAACAGCTTATCCAATTTGCAGATCTCTTCAACTAGAATTAGCTTGTTTTGATCAGGCCGTGGTGCATTGTGGGTAGTGAGGGGCTTATGAAGACGAGTGAGCAGCCGGGGTATAAAACGCTCCATGCAGACTAATACCAGCTTAGAGTCCTCTGTGGTTGACCAGCAACTGGATCTTAACTTTGTTTAACTACACTCCCATTGTACACTACTTCATACTACAAGTAGCACTAACCAAACTGCAAACATGGTTCTTGAAGACTCAGAGATGGAGCTTGAGTTTGAGATTGAAGTGGCTGTGAGTATTGCCATTCCCAGGTCTTTTGCTGGATCATAATTTTCTTGTAATGGATTAGATGCAGAGAGAATGAAGTGGCTGGATTGGAAATACCTTTGGATGCAAGTTGTTTATGATGAGCTGTTTTCAGACAGCTGTTCTGTACAGTGTTTGTCATGGATTGGGTGTCCAGGTGGGGACGTTATGCAGGAATAACAATGGATTGTTAGAGTGTACTTTTGCTTGAAGAGCTTTAATGACCAGGATCTATTTGGAGGTCCTTCTGATGCCTTGCAATTGTGGTTGAGATTGAATTTGTAAACGTTTCTGAACAATAGGGATCTGGCAATAGGAACTGATTTCTTGCTGTGTGTGCAGAATTGTGCAATGTTGGAAGAGATATTTCACAACAGACAGACACTATCAGTATATGCAACATGATTTAGGATAACATTGAATGTCCTCTTTGATAAACTTATATTCAGGCGTATTCAGTGGCGTAATGAAAAAAGTGTCTCAAATCAAAAATATCTAACATAATCAACTTGGGGCACAGAAACAAAACCATAAACTGTAAACTGCACAAAAACTGAACAGTGGCAGTTTCTTATGAGCTTTGTGCGGTATGTCTGTGTAGGAACATGATGTGGAGACTCCACACGGCCGAATCCACTGCACCATGAAGGGAGTTCCTAAGGGAGATCGCCCAGTCATCCTCACCTTCCACGACATCGGCTTGAACCGTAAGACATCTCATTCTTCTTCTTTTTAAAAACTTGCAATTAAAAAAAAACTACAGCAGAAATATTAAACCCATGTGTTGTCTGTGTGAAGAGTTTCTATACCATGTCAGAATTGTAAATAATGTATGCCGTGTATATGGTAAAACTTTGAACTTTGCATAATCAACACAATTACAGGTAGATGTAATATTTAAAGCATTGACAACTTTACATTTGTGACAAATTTATAAGCCAATATATTGAGGATTAAATCAATGTCATAAACTGTACTCTGCATAATAGTAGTTTACTGTAGAGTAGTTTATTTTTTTTTAAGTAGGAATGTTAACCACTTTTTTTATTGGTATCAACATTCACATTTTGCTGTGTTGTTGCAGACAAGACTTGTTTCGACGCCTTGTTCAGCCATGAGGACATGCAGGAGATCATGCAGCACTTTGCTGTGTGCCACGTTGATGCGCCAGGACAGCAGGAGGGTGCCAACACCTTCTCCACCGGGTGAGTTGGCACGGGAACTAGGGCAGTCGACAGTCTCCCATGTCTGACCTCCCCTTCCGTGCTTATTTGTCTATTGACACATTTTCACCTTTGGACCATGGAGAGATAGTGAACTGTACTTTGTCCTGTATTTTTCTTTGGGGGGGTTCAAGATTATATTGGGCCGCAATACTTCATGATGTTGACCTAAATGATTTTGCCGCCAAGTTCAAAGAGAAAAGATAAATGATAATAACAACTTAATCAGGATGTTTTTGTTGTAAAGTTCTGATAATAACTATCTCTATTTTCTCACTGAAGGTATGAATACCCTTCAATGGACCAATTGTCTGAGACCCTTCCTCTGATTCTAAAGCATTTTGGGTAGGTGTAAATTTGAAGTCTAACTATATTTATATATTGTCAAACAGAGTGTTGAGGTGTTTTCTTTGTTTACTTGACTGTGTACTTGACTGGTTGTGTAACCAACTGTTGTTTGCGTGACCTTGCAGGCTCAAGAGTGTCATTGGAATGGGGGTTGGAGCCGGCGCATATGTCCTCGCTAAATTCGCTGTGAGTGGTGACGTACTCTCCTCTCCCTTGCTTCTGAATGATTAAAGTTTTTTAATCAAACTTGGATTAAAAGCCCCACTCAGGTTTTTTTTTTTTTTTTCCCGCCTTCTTTTCCCCACATCTTCTGGCAGCGGGATGCTGCTTATTGTTGTTGGCCTGTGTTTGGGCCTGTGGAATGTTCTTGATCTGAGAAACATCGAAGGGTTCTCACTCCGGGGAACCTTCGTCTGTTTCTGCTTAGCCTCCACAAAATCAATCAAAGTTTTGTTTGCACCCCTCCCCTTCAAGATCCCAGTCATCCGGGTGCAAAGGCGCACATCTGTAGACAGTCAGTCCAATTCCCTGGTCATTATAATAAACACTCTACTCTTCTCTTCTCTAGGTGGACTACCCAACCATGATGGAGGGCTGTGTCCTCATCAACATCAACCCATGTGCTGAGGGTTGGATGGACTGGGCGGCGCACAAGGTACTGTGGATGACTCTTATTTCTCCTCAATAGTAGATGCACCCAAAAGTTCCATGCAAACTATTTGAAATGTGTTGTATTAAGTGTCCTGCCCTTCTGACATTATGTAATTTGGTGCGTTTCATTCCAGATCACGGGGTGGACCCATGCTATGCCAGACATGATCATCACTCACCTCTTTGGAAAGGTGGGTACAGTTTCAAGTTCCAACAGGTTTCTCTGCTAACACCTGAATACGGTTCCTCAGAGTGTTTTTTTTTCCGTGTTAATGGGTATGGTTGCTGTTTTTGTTGTTTGGCAACAGGAGGAAATTCACCACAATCATGACCTGATTGCGACATACCGCCACCACATTCTGAACGACATGAATCAGTTCAACCTGCACCTCTTTGTAAAATCCTACAACAGGTAACAGTCATAACATTTCACTTTCTTTCTGCCATTATGAATTATTACTGTCAGACAGACATTAAGTTGATGTGTTGTCTTGTGATGTCATAGCCGCAGGGACCTGGAGGTGGAGAGGCCCATTCCTGGTTCAAATGTCAACGCCAGAACTCTGAGGTAAGTCAATGCTGTCAAATGTGTCTGCTTTCATTGCTTAAAACAAAGGTCAATGCTAGGTGTTTAAGTGTAAACAGAGGTGCTAAATCTGAGTGTCTGTGTTTTTAGGTGTCCTTCTCTTCTCGTGGTTGGCGACAGCTCCCCCGCTGTTGATGCCGTGGTGAGTTTGAGCAGATTGAATCAGTTAATTAGTACAATTAATACATACTCTCTTTGTTATTGACTTACTAATTAAATACATTTTCTCACCATATTTAATAAATTGACAATGTTGACATTGTGTATTCTTACTTAGTAAAACATTTACAAGCACTTGCTTGCAGAATTTGTGTGAGTTAGCCAATGTTTCCCCATTTAAAAGGTATTTATTGGATTTTTTCGTGTCTCCTCAGGTTGAGTGCAACACCAAGTTGGACCCCACCAAAACCACTCTTCTCAAGGTGAGTGTTTTTTTCCCCTTCTGGTCCGGCTTGATTATTAGTCCCTGTGGAAAAAAAAGAGTACAGAGCTGATAAGATCCCAATAGCTTAACGTGACCTGGCTAGTGACTTATTTACTTATGTTTGCAACAGTGCGACGACAATACCTCACCCCTAAGGTCAGAATCTGTCCTCGCTGACCTACTTTGCATTCGGGTAGTGTCTTGCGTTCGTGCCCAGAATCGGGTTTAAGGCATCCCGAACAACGTGTCCATCGTGTTCAAATAGGCTGTTTGGAAGGGGGAAAGTGGCGGCCATCGGCCATTGAGAAGCCAGTGAGCAGTGACCAATGTTCTCACTGAGTTGTTGAACTAACGAGTGTGTCCTATTTCTCTCTCTCTCTCTTTCTCCCTCTCTTTTTCCCCTCTTTCTCTCCCTCTCTCCCCCATCCTGGTTTTATTCCTCCAGATGGCAGATTGCGGAGGCCTGCCCCAGGTTGATCAGGTGTGTTGACTGAGTTTTACAACAGACCTTTACACCCCCATAAACACACACACACAAACGCACACACACACATTCACAGACAGACGCACACAGACTGGGCTGTGGCTAATCACTTCGAGTGTAGCGCTCCTTAAGAGCATTACCAACTGTAGTGGCGGAAACTCACACACACACACACATTTAGGTCTAATGCCCGACTAAACACCTGTTACCTGCCACCTGCCACCTGTCTCTCGAAGAACACGCCAGGAGCAGTCCATTCACATTCCACCTGAGCGACTATCTGTGCCAATTAGTGCTCAAAATCAATGAATGCCACGTGGAGTGGGAAATAACTAATTTCTCTATCTGTCTCTCTATCTCTTCGTCCCTCTCTCCTCAGCCTGGCAAACTGACAGAGGCTTTCAAGTACTTCGTCCAGGGCATGGGCCACAGTAAGTCGGACACATCCCACATAACCAGCATACAATCCCTGGAACATCCCTCATGAACAGTCTTTACTGTATCTACTGTGTCCAGTGGAGAACAGTACATGCTTTTGCATGCCATGTGCGGCATGTTTAATATTAGGCTATAATCCTTATTTCTGGATTAAGTCATCTGCCATCCCGTAATAGTAATGCTAATCCAGCATCTGTTCTATGGAACAGTTCAATTTTGTTCCGCTTGATATCTTTGTTTAGTTTAATTCAGTGGACCCCTGTGATAGGATCTTTCCACCCAAAGTCTGGCCTAACAGTAGGAGTTGTATTAACATTTTTTGTTAATTACCTTATTTTTTCCCTCTGCAGTGCCTGCTGCCAGCATGACCAGGCTGGTCCGCTCACGCACGGCCTCAGGCTCCAGCGTGCACTCTTTCGACGGCAACCGCAGCCGCTCCCACACCAACGAGGGCAACAGGAGCCGCTCACACACCAACGAGGGGCCCCGCAGCCGCTCGCACACGGGCGACCACCACCAGCGCGGCCGCGCCCACACCGACCACGCCATGGAGGCGAGCAACAACAGCACAGTGGAGCAGGCCGCACCCAAGTCCGCCGAAGTGACCTGCTAAGCCGTCCAACCCACCCCCACCCCACCCCACCTCGATTCATCATTTCTCTCCCTCAATTTGCTTTTCTGCTGCACTGCCACTAACTGCCAGCCCCTCAGAACTGGATGCTATGTGTCTGGCTTAACGCCCAATAGACTCCCACCACACTTTTTAAGATGCAGAAAGAGTCTCTATGCCAAAGAGTTTTTATTTTGATTTTATTTCATTTTGTTTTGTAATGGGGTACTTTCTCTTCTAGCGCTAAGCCAAGGGAGAACACTACTGCAGTTGTTGTCAAGGGCCAAAACCTCTAGGCCAAACAACTCCCTTTCCTCGACTTCTCTGGAGGCGGCCATTTTGTTGTTGTTAGCGGCAGTGCGGCACAGAGCCGTGGAGAATGCCTGAGAAAGTTGCGCTGTCTCTATGGCGACAGCACGCAAGCTTGTACATTTATCATTCTCTTTAATTACCAATGTACTTTCTTTTGGATTCTCGTTTTTAGTTGAGTGTAGTGTGGTGTCTTACATCACTGCTTTCATCATGATCTGTAAATGACTGACTGTATTTTTGTTCTGACAGTTCTATTTCATTGTTAATGGTTAATTTGTATGCGTGATTGATGTTCTGTATATGTAGAATTGAAACTCTATGAGAGCTAAGAGGAGTTGAGCAGGCTTTGGGATTTAAGTAGCAGTTGTTTCAATCACTATTCAACTCTAAGCTGTGGGACTAAACACACTAATTTTGTTTCAATCTCAAAACTAATAGAAGAATGTTATCAATGTCAGGCTAATTTTCCTCTGGGGTTTAGCCATTCCTAAAGATCACTAAACATTCCTGATCACCACTGTCAATACTTTTTTTGTTTTGGAATCAAGCGGTCTGGACGCCTCTCAAAAATGCTGATTGCCATTCCTGTTCTGAATCAAATGGAAACTAAACTGAGAGACTGTAGATTGTGTGCAGCCTGTATGTATGCTGAATTTCAGAGAACGGCCGAAAGCATTGTTTATATTGTTTCAATAAAGCGATCACTTCTATGCAAACAAAAACAAAAAAGAACAAAATGAATGTGCCATGGAATCCTTCACTTGGTCTTGCTACTTTTTGCTTTCTTGTTGGTTTTGGAAAGATGCAACAGAGGAAAAAAAGATCTTGTTGAAATGGGTTAGTTAGTGATGTTCTTACCAAGTTCGCACCTCTGTCCCTTCTTCTACTTGCACTACAGCAGTATATGCAAGCTTTTAGAACCCCTACCCATGTAAAGACATACAAAAGCCTAATCCAGAATTGTATGTATTTTAATGGTTTAACAGTTTGTATTTATTAAAAAAATAAAAAAAATGTAACTACACTTGTGGTCTGGAATCTTCATTATTTTCATATTGAAGAGATCTTAATACAACCTATAAGTCACTGTTACACTGTGAATCTTTAATGCTATAAACATTTAAATGCATTCAAAAATAAAGGAAACTCAACTGTAAATTGTGAGTCACCCTTCACATACAGTACAGAGTTACATCCAATACACGGGCATTTAATCTGGCCATAAGTCATTTGAACATGAATGTCCACTCTGGTTCTATATACGCAGTATGCAAATATACACAGAAATAAATTAGACCTCGAGTGACTATATTTTAACAAGTCAGGATTTTTTTTTTTTTTTTTACAACTGCAATACTTACATGAGCTGTGCTTTGTATGTAAAACTGTGACTAGGCTAAGCGTCTGTGATTGTATAACAAAGGCCTAAACGCTATGAGGGCTAACATCATTCCTTCTCTGGAACATACTGCACACATGTATATTGCATTCATACATGTGTGCACTGGGGAATCTCAAGCTAAAGAAAGGCCTTCCTTTAAATGAAAATTGTCTTATTTATGAAGTTGAGTTCAAAATCTGGGACATACAGACAGAAAGACAAACAAACAAACGCAAAACAAAGACGACAACAACAACAACAACAACAACAACAAGAGGTCAGCTCTTCCTAATAAGCCTCCTAGAGGGAACAGGGCTCGTTGTTCTGTGGACATGTACTGTATATGAATGCGCTTGAGGTGGCCACAGACAGATGGTGTCTAAAAAGGCTTAGTGTACGCACTAGCGCGCATACACACACACACAAACACACACACACACACACACACTACAACCCTTTTAATGCCGCTGCCACCACTGCCTCACCCACACCCTCCGTGGTCAGTTCATAATCTCCGCATATTCAAAGTACTGCTCCAGCTCAGCAAAGAAGTCATTAGGGTTTCTGCAGCTGAGGTTGCAGAAGCACGCGTTGATCCACATGACCTGCCAGGTGAGCTTGGAGCCGTTGGGGCAGGTGAACTCCACCTCCACCGTCTTGGACTTGTAAGGGATACAGCAGCGCTCGTCTGTGCACACGCCACAGTACTTAGGCCAGTAGGGCTTGGTGCTGGTACAACCTGAGATGGTGAAGTTGGTCGGTCGCAGCTCCCGGTAGATATTCAGGCACTTCTTCCCTGGCTGGGGGTGGGGAGGGGGGGTGAGAGGGGTCAGGGATTGTGGGTCAGGGGGTGGGGGTTGTTGTAGGTGGGGAGAGATCAGACCATTAATGATCCTTCCGGTTGGGATGACCGACAGAAGCTTACAGAGGCTAAATACGGTCAAGTCTGTGGACAGGTGGCTCTTTAGAGCAAGTTTCAACTGTTGGGGTGTACATGGCAAAAGCTAAGCACTCAATGACAGAAGCAAATATGACCTTGACATGACCTGCAAATAGCAAATAACTGGTTCATCGTTTATTGACTGAATTGAACTGAATCATCAAAAAAATCTGGAAAAAAATGACCTTCTTATGTAGAATGTATTGCTCTGTGACAGCAAACTGAATATTACTAGAGATAAAACATTTGAAGATATCTGGGCTTCAGGAAACATGTATTGAACAGACTAAATGATTTTGAATGCCAACCTTGGCTGCAAACAATCCCCAAATTGAAGGTGAGCTCCCTATCCTCCGAATAAGCAGAAGCAAAACTTCCATCTTCTTGTCTTTCAGATGACAAGAGGTTCTTCACTTCACTTTACTTCACTCCACTTACCCTGAAGTGTTTGGTGATGTCCACATTGCAGGGCCTGATGTTGCAGAGTCGGCTCTCCTTGACCATCTCGCAACGCTTGTTAGCGTTGGTGATACGCGTGGACATGCCTCGACCGCAGGTCTTCGAGCAAGGGCTCCAGGAGGTCGTCTGGGTCAGGCAGTTCTTGTGCCAGCCATTGTTCTGATAGGAAGGTGCTAAAGACACACACACGCACACACACACACACACGCACACGCGCACACGCGCACATGCACACACGCACACACAAACACGCACACGCATACGCACACATGCACACACACAGACACACACACACACAAAAAGGTGTTCATTGACCGTGCACTTACACTTCTTGTGGCCTATCAGTCTTAACAGGTCTATAGGTCTATCATTGCCTTGCTTAATCAGTCTATAGCTCTATAGGTCTTTAGGTCTATGGGTCTATCATTGCCTTATGAATGCTCAATCAGTCTATACTGTAGGTCTATAGGTCTATAGGTCTATAGGTCTATCATTGCCTTATGAATGCTTAATTGCAGTGACACCCTGACAGGTTGTGCTGTTGTTGTTGATGTAGCTGTGATAAGGTAACTTCAAAGCTGCCCAGCATGGCCTATATAATACTTCAGTCTTTTCCCCAAAACATAGACAGACAGTAGAATATCCAAAGTCACTTAACACACACATAAAAGTGAGCAGTACCTACATAGAATTTTTCCATTATGGGTGGAGTTCTCCGGTAGCCTAGCACGCCATCCTATGTTCTCCACCAAAACATTTTGGCTCCGCACATAGTCTAGCCAAAGCAGCCCAGCTCGGTTCGCTCACGGT
>JASCQY010000068.1:9105445-9120845 GCA_030264315.1 Sardinella tawilis
TCTCTCTCTCTCTCTCTCTCTCTCTCTCTCTTTCTCTCTCATTTTTCCCCACCCCATTTTTTGTATTAGACCACCTGCAAGTTTCCGATACTTTGATAAAGAAGAAAAGATTCTCAGAAGAAAAAGACATTCCAGTGAAGCTTTAAAGCTTCATTACACAACTCAACAGGGTTCTAATCATTTCCCACTCTAAACAGAATTTTAAAGCACTTCACACACACACACACACACACACACACACACACGCATGCACACACACACACACACACACACACACACACGCATGCGCACACACACACACACACACACACACACACACACACACAGAGCCCAAAAATAACAGGAGGGAGAGGGAGAGGGAGGAAAGGGATAGGCTGGTTCATAGGTAAAGGGATCAAACTCCCATAACCTCCCATAACACCTCCACCCACACACATACACTCAGACACACACAGAGCCAAGCTGTGGTATGGAGCCAACTTATGCATTCATTGTGTGGGTAGTTCCATGCATGAAGGATATGTCGAGACAGGCAGGATATGCCCCTGCCTGTTTAAATGCCAAACCTTCTGACACCATTTCTCTTCTCCCAGTCAACCTTAGGCATGTCAAGATACTTGTGTTCACCCTTGATCTTGTTCTTTGCCTGCCTCTGACACACTTTGGATGACTGATTATCAAGTCAAAATCTGTATAACTCATGCACTGCAGTAGCAAGAGTCAGGTAAAGAAACATAAGTGAAATGCAATTTAAATTTTGGTCACTGATCTAAGCTTTCATTTCACCTGGAATCAATGATGCCAAGCTATTGGTCATATTAAGGAAATTAAGTTACTGTAAGAGCAAAGAAGGATGCAACTGTCATGCCTTCATCAGTATAGTTGCCATGACAACTCTCCAAGACTTTTAGCATTGTATAACCAGCCTAGAAAAGCAATCAACCATTTTAATTGTGAGGACGTGTGCATATGATGTGTGGATGAGAAAATGAATTCAATCAGTGCTCAACTTCATTTGAAAGGCTATGTCCACATAATGTCTGACACGCCTGCAGGCCGAGAACATGGCCCTAAGGGGTCAAAGGTCAGATGTGCTCCAGCCTACCTTGCATGGCATGTCTGGGGGCCGTCTTGCGCCCCCTCCTGGGCTCGTCGCAGATCCACGTTTCGCAGCACTTGCCTGGGATCTTGACCCGGCGCGGCGTCTGGCACCACACCCTGGGTGGCAGCGACTCATTGCACAGGCCCAGGCAGCCGATGGCACCGTTCACACACAGGCACTGGTACTTGCAGTTGGGCTGGAAGCTCTGGCCGTTGCGGTAGATGACGCCGTTATACTCGCAGCCAGTGCCCACCAGGTCTGCACACAAGGACACAGAGAAGAGCCCCCTCATGCAGGAACAAACTAGGCGCAGGTGCAGCCCACAGTTAGAATGCAGACTTATGCTAATACAGTGGTTCTCTTCCTGTCAATTCAGTGTGTGCGCTAAGGTCAACTCTGACGTTTTACAAACAGTCCAGACAGGAAAAGGAAACGAAATAAACATAAGCCAGAAACAAATACATCCAATAATAAAATGACGAAATGAACAGGCTACTGTGATGGATGAGTGAAGATTGTTCAGAAATACATTAGATCAACTCATCATTGAATGTTGGCGTAATCAATTTTAACAACTGCTTTAACAAGTGATGATATCAATGTGTGTATCAAATCACCAGACTAGAGCAAAAAGCAGTTCAACAGTTTAGTTTTCAGCCACATAAAAATGTTAGCTGGGATTGCACTATTCTAGGACAGTCAAGAATCATGTTTTTAACAGAAGTTTTCCATTTGGGCACACACATAGAACCCTTCATTGATAGCTTACTCAAAGACAAAAACAAAACAGAACAAAACACCACACTCTTAGCAGGGATGAAACAAAGGTCAGAAACATGATGACAGGCTACAGTATATCACACTATTTCTGCTTGCAAATGATTAGTACACTCAAACCAAACGGGGCTCTTTCATTACTTTTTTTTCAAAAAGGGTGGTTAAAAACTGTTACATTCTCCCAATTCTTTCTGGTCATATCACTACACCAAGTGTCATATCTGGAGTTCCTGATAGAGTTATGGTAATTTGAAAGATACTTTATCAACCATCTTTGCATCTCTGGTAATTAGACAGTTACTAGTGTCAGTGTGCAGACATTCCAGCGGTATAGGCTGTTAAAACAGCCTTATGTGATATATCATCACGCATATTGTAGAAGAAAAGTGATCACTATAACGTTATTAACGATCAAATCTGATTCAGTCAATAATAGTTCCCACCCTTATTAAGGATTAACACAGTCTTTGTAACAAATACTGTAACTGCACTGACTCCCCCTCCCGATGTGTCTATATTTTGGTTTGACACTTACATGCACACACTCCCTTTTCGTACCTAGGCTTGTCTGCGCTGTAGTCGCAGTACAGTCCCTTGTGGTGGTCGCAGGGATCTTTCTCGTTGCATACTTCGCGCACCTGCTTGGCGCAAGTCTTGCAGCAGTCGCAGCCGTCCATGAGCAGACTCACCCCAAGGGAGCACATGGGTGGCGTCTCGGGGCACTCGCATGGCCATTTGCAGTATTGCGTTCGGTTGTACGGCTCCAGGGCAGTGGGCTCGGGGACGGGCATCGTAGCGGAGGAATTTTGTGAGAAGGCCTTGATGAAGAACGAAAGGGAAAAGTTTTTTGAGTGTGAGGTAAAAGATGGCTACGGTCTTTAAACATTTCGCATAAATTCATTGGCATTTTTATGTGTGCTGTTGCAAAACACTAGCACTTAAATTTATTTATGCCCCCTCCAAAAACACCCACCAGTTAAATGTTTTTTGGAGGGTCTTGAGAGGCGGTGTAACCACAGGCCAGATTAATGTGAACTGCTCTTGGACAGGCAACGCTCGATAAATTCTTCAGAGGAAGCTGGCTTTCTCCTGTCGGTAGTTCTTGAGGCTGGCCAGATAAGCGCCGCCAGGTTACTGTTGGCCAAATTGTGTGAATGTCTGTGCTGGTGGAAGGAACTTGTGCTTCATGTCTACTTTGGGCTGACTTCCTCTCTGATTCTCAGCAGGGCATACGACATCAATGCCATCATCAGTTATTTTCAAACAACATCACTGCGTCAAACTACGGTGCTTTCAGGTCACCACTGTGATGAGAACAGGGTTTCCCAGAACATCTGAACACTTTCAGTGGAACTTATGTGTGGACAATTGTTTATTGATATTTTCCTACGAGAAACGTCCCGAATAATAATATTTCCTGAGATTTCCTGAGTCATAAAACCTCTGATCGAGGACCAGTGGCGGACTCGCAGTGTGTAAAAGGCCTCTTGATAAAAAACAGTTACATCAACACGGCCTTGGGGCGCTGCATGTATTCCAAACCACCATTTATTGTTCAGCAATAACAACCACGGAGTAGCCTATTAATCACCTCCGAGGCTACCCTGTGGACTGTAGCTCCAGAGTACACTCTTGGCAAACCATCACTCAGGTTCCCATAATTAACGTGTAACAGAATCACAGAGTATCTGTGGTTGATTATCCTGCTTGAGACATACGAGACAGCCAGATAAATAAGAATGATTGGGCTGGTATACCGCTGGGGCTACACTTTGAAGAGGATGCTTCTCTCTGCAGTCTTCCGCCTACCCCTGCATCATAAGCTAGGTACCTAACACGCAGCTGCAGACAGACGTTAATGCAACTAACATTCTTACTCAGCATGATTTAATTATAAACCTGACGTAAATGCCTCGTTGGAGCTCGATATAAATGCAGCTGTGGCAGCTCGTGTTGGCAGGCCCAGAGGGTGCGAACAGTAGCAAGCAGGAGAACAGTGTTATATTTTGTTCCCAAGATCACTGTAATGTTTTAATAGTGACGGCAAGGCTGTGCGCAACCAGACAGCCAGCCCCGAATGAGATTCTAATCTACAGCGCGTTTGGTGCCAGCGGACTTGTAAGGGGTCACAGCGGACGGCTGCCTGATTGATGCCTACCGTGACCTTTACATTCCAGCAATATTTCAGTGATGGTATGGTGAAGAACCTGTGGATCACCATGTGAAATGTCAACAGTTCTGAGAGGTTATAGCCGCGGGCCCATATGACCTTCAACCTACTCACAGTGTGGGTCACAAGCGCATGTCCTCCAGGGATTTTAAAAGCCCCATAATTTAACGAAGGGCAAATGCAAATATTGGAAAGAGAGCCGTTAGAGAATGTTGAAAATTGGATAGCTTTCCAGCTGTCATATCGCCGACTAAAGGGCTGTGGAATGGATGTGTAGCTGTTAAGATTCACCGCGCGGTGGCACTGTAATTCCATTTACTCAACAAAAACTGCACATGGTTCCTGAATGACGTGATGTGGCTTCGTTTTGAATAGTTTACTCATCAGTGTCTAACGAGACTACTTTAAAGGTATTCTAGTTTGCACCGATTAAGAGTTTACTGCATAGCGAATATACCCTACTGCGCACACACAACAGTTTTAAATTCATTTTTGTAGAATTGCTAAAGAGAGAATAAGTAGCTAGTTTAGGTTAAATTATTGTACATTTTTAACATAACCTTAAAAGATGTTTGGGCTGTATATAGGCCTAACATTTTGAAATAATGGGAGACTTAAATCTCTGAACTTCGATTTCCTAGCTAACTAATCAACATTTTTTTTTAAAAGACCAAAGTGTAGATTATCTATTTCTGGCACTTGGCAGACAAGAATCTTGTTTCACATTGTTATACGCGAATGCACTATATAATTAGTGGACTACCCGTGATTTCTGAATATTTAGGCATGTGCACTCAGTGATAAGTTTTTAAGGCTACTTCACAGGTTCCACCCTCTCATCCCATGCCAGTTCATTGGGGCCACACACGCGCTTCTCTTAATTGGATGTTTGCACCTCGGACATGACACTGTTGCTCAAAATGTAACAGTTCGAAGTTTGATCACTTATGCGGTATACCACTTGCCACATCATCGATGACAAGTGGAGCAAAATAATTTGGTTTCAAACCAGCATTTAGTAGGCTAGATATCTCACCTCATGAATTCCCGCTACAACTAGAATCCACGTCAAGAGCCAACTCATCACTGGTTCCCAGAATCAAAGGCATTGAATCCAGAATTAGATGTCCATGAAAAACAAACGTCCCTTCTCTCCACAGATCTCTCTCATTGTGCAAACTGGCATTTTCCAAAAGTGCGTCTTTTGGGCAAAGACTGTGTTATTAAAGTCCCTGTGACGTCAGGGGCAAGGACAAGCCCCGCACTTTTTTTCTATCCTCGGGATAATATTTCCCCCGCTCTGCCGCTCCATAGACGGTCTCGCTCAACTTCTGACACTGTGCGAGACGGTTAAACGGAATTGGGTAGGCTATCCACACCGAGCAAGACCTTCCGTCTGATTAGCATAAAGGCAAATCATAGGGAAAGCGACTTCACTTTTGACTCGGGAAGGAAATGCATAGTAATTAGTCTACTACCTGCAAAATATTAGCACATGATGAAATATTAGCACATGATTTCAAAGCATTTCCCTGCATGCAATTGTTTCTCTTTCTACATAGCCAGTGATTAAGCTCAAGTAGCTTTTCAGCCAAAGAAGTTCATAAGAGAAGCATACTTTTAAGAAACCCTATAGGCTATCTGGGAGGTCCAATCACATGGTCACTACAAAGTTGAAGTCTGCTTGGATGCAGTGGCACTTAATATCACACCATGGTATGCACCACCTGAAGAACAGATGGAAGACGTAAATGTGGATGATGTCACCCTGTCTTTATGCATCTGTGGCTTTTTTATAACCTCAAAGGAATTAAGTGGTTTAGTAGTTAAAAGCTGCAAAAATATCCCGACGTTTGCTTTCTGATCTTCTGTTTTGTGGAAAATGCCTGGCAGGAAAACTAATTAATGTGATGGCTCGGCGGACAATTACTCCTGACGTCCAGGACCTCAGGAAGACAGCAAAACGCACGGGTAGACGAAGCTCCCTCCTCCAAGCTATGCCCACAAAGTGTCCCTCTAAACCCAAAGGAACAAAGCCATGTGTGAAGGAACCCTCCCCAAAGGCCACAAGCCCTTCCTTAAGCATCCCAAGACCGCGATCCGGCCTGGCACTTGGAGCGGTCAAAGTTCGAATCAAATCCAGAGAACAAAATCAGTAGGCGAGGAAGAGGAGGAGACAAATATGCGAAAGGGGGGATACTGATATTGTCATGCAACAGAGTAGCCAGAAGCTAACCCCCCCCCCCCCCCCCAGCCCCCTTGTTATTTATACTCATCAAGTTAATTCCTTCATGGCAGGCTGACTTTGGACTGCGAGGCTGGAAGTGACCTTACCAGTCAAGAACAAACAGTCCATCCCAAACGCAGCCTTCGAAGATGTCAGAGCGGTCCAGCTCTTTGTGCCCTGCCCTGCAGCGGTAGTATTCTGTGTCTGGAGACATTATGACAAAGCGCAGACATAGTGGGGCTTTGGCCTTTGTTGTTGGCCTCACAACAGAGATTTATGTATCCAGACGAGGGTGATGAGCAGGAGCCCAACAAAGAGCTTTAGCCAGGAAGGTCGCCAAAGTCTCTTGGCCGTGTCAGGTGAGCCGTCTGGTCTGTCCGCAGACGGGAGCGTCGCAGTCTGGTGGAATGCAGTGACAACAGTCAGCTGACCCTCTCAGGAACAGGAAGTGACCCCCATCCCCATCCCACACCGCCCCTCTCAGCTAAAGCCATGTTTGGTCAAATCCAAATCTAAATCCCTCATTAACGGTGTCCAGGGGCTCTACAGAGCTTGTTGGTGGGAAAGGCCTAAAAAGTCAAGCCATGTTTAGGAAATCCCCTCCGAGCTTCAAAGTAAACTGAAATTCTTAATCCCTGTCAGAGAGAAAGCAAAGCAATGTTTATGGTGCCAAAAGGTGCCTAAGATGGAGAGAAGAGAAGAATTTTTGGGGTGGATGAAGGTTTCCTGCTGTCTGTCTTTATTTTTAAATGTCCTTTTCTCCAGATTAGTTTATGTTGTGTCCAATTCACTTTGTTTGGAGATATAAATAGGGTTGTCCAGGAGGTAAACCATGAGAGCAAGAAGAAGTGTGTCATCCATGTCACGCTTCCTTCTTTACTTGCTTTGAGCGCACCTCAGGTTGCGTCATGAAACCATCTGTTGCCACACTGAAGTGGGAAAAACATGACACATCAAATTGTCATTGACCAGCTCACCGCTAATACGCAAACAGTGATATGTAAGATCGAGCCAGACCTGGAAATCTTGGGGAAATTCTTTTCCCACAGAGTTTAGAAGGAGTGTTTGTCATTTCACTGATGTCAAACAATGCTTAAAACACATGAAATGCTGATTCAGCAGTTTGGAGTGGAAATCAGCAATGTGATTCTCCCGCTGCTAATGTAAAACAGGAGTACAGTAGGTCTATCTTTCATTTGGTCAAAGTAGCTCTCAAGAGAAAAGTGGGTTGGAGAAGCCCAGTTTAGACAGTATAAATACCTTCACTTTTTGAATAAGTTGTATTATATTCTTTGTTTTAGAGTATACAAAAGCACAGAAGGTTTGTATTGGTGTGTTCTCACATCCATACCTGCATATAACTCGACTCTGAGACATACAGGCAGCGTGGGGCCTCTGTCTTTCCCCTTTCGACCGCAGCAGGCCTTCTCACAAGGCTTATTTAGATCCCCACACTGTGGTTTCTTCATTAAAAGGCAAAGCTTGTTACAGACCTATAAAATTGCACCCAACACCACAGCACGACAGCACAGGATCCTCTCTCTTGTTTACCATGTGAAACAGGCTAGCACATTTGCAGGATGCAGAATAACACGCCTACAGCGTTGAAACTCCAAATGCATCCAACTTCATTTAAATAGTTTAGTTATTCATGGTGTATTAATGATGTACAGTTATTCATGGTGTATTAATGATGTACAGTTATTCATGGTGTATTAAGTGTATTAATGATGTTTGTGGTTATACAGGGGTAATCATCCACTATTAGTACCAATAAAAGCATGTGAAATATTTGTTTACGCGCAACCAGCAGAGGGTAAAATGTGAAAGGTTGGTTGCCGATCAAAATGTTCCCGCAGTCAATGTGAGAGAGAAAAAAAAACAAAAAAAACAGAAAATGAAACCCTGACCTCTGTTCATGTCTCAATTCGTTACTGAGTGCAAATTCTCAGCACACTGGGCAAACATTCTCAAGGCTCCAGCATGCCAAGAACAGCAGTTATTCATTGAAGTCTCCTAATATAGGTTCTGTCCCTAGTGCCCTGTGCCAAGATACCCTTCCCATGAGCCCGCGGGGCAGGGGAGGGCAATGCTTGGGTGAGGGTGTGTGTGTGTGTGTGTGTGTGTTTTGGGGGGGGGGGGGGGCATTCTATAAAGACCAGGGCCATGCAACAGATTAAGATCTATTATAAGAACTTGAGTGTGGTGTTTTGATCTGTAACCGCAGGCCGCATGTTCATAGCATGAATTGCCCCATACAAAACTGCAAAAATTAAAGACACTGTAGCAAGTAGAAGAAGTAGCTGTATATAAATATATATAAATTTGCACTTGCAAAATAGATGTAGTTACCGAAAACTGTGATGTGATGTGTGTGTGTGTGTCTTTATTAACAGATATAAAACATAACTTCCTGGTGGTTACTTCTGTGTTCATCTGTAATTGTTGACGCAATCTCAGGAACTAACACAGGAAAGAGCTCATTTAATTTATGTCTAAACTTGTTAAAGAATTAAAAATAAAATCAAGACATTTTTTAGCATTCTCTGAGACAGAACCCACTGTTTTATAGCTTCCATCCAGTTTTTGAAATAACTTGTAAAGTTCCCATTCCCTAAGTCTTAGGCCATGTGAGGCAGGCAGTTGTTGCATCACTGGCCCTGGAATGCGTCTGCTGCAGATTCAAGAACTAAACATCAACAAGTTGTCATAATAAGAACTTCTAATTCTCAAATGAGTTTGGAAAAAAAGACGACAAAAACGAGAGAATATGACAAACACTCACATCCTGCTTCACAAAACTGAGGCCTCATAGACATAGACAGAGATAGACATCTGACCTGACCGTTACGTTGTGATTGGTATTTTCGCTTTCGCCTTCTCTGAATGTTTCGAGCTCTTTCTGTTCAGCAGCATTTCTTACTGTAAACTGTAAACTGCTCATTGAAGAATGCACTGAGAGTCAGCTATGTTTTGTCCCTCACGGCCCCTCTGTTTAATGTCACTGAGCTGACTTTCTTAACCCGGGCAGGGTTGAGGGCCAGGACCAGCTTCAGGTCCATACTTGAGAGGTCTGACAATGGGGTGGGGTGACATTCCACACATAGTCCACTTGGGGTGCACCAGTCTTTTCTGTACACACAAACACACACACACACACACACACACACAAGGCACTGTATAATATGCATGCATGCACACATGCACAGATACACTCACACAAACACATGCACATACACACACACACTCACACAAACACACACACACTCTCACACAAACACATGCACATACACACACACACACACACACAAAGCACTGTATAATATGCATGCACACATGCACAGATAGACTCACACAAACACATGCACATACACACACACACACACACATAAACACAAACACACACACAAACACAGACAAGTACTCATGAAAGTACTGCATGCGTGTCACTTTTTGCACACAATCCACTGTATGTACACACTTCCCTCTCCTTCACACACACATACACACACACACACGGCCACATAATCATGCAGAGCCACACAGTACGTGCAAAAGTAGTGCATGTGCATCACCACATTTATGAATGCTCACACTGTATACACACTTTCTCTCTCGCTCCCTGCCCCTGTCACACACACACACACACACACACACACACACACACACACCTCTATCCGATCAGACTAGCTGCATCTTCATCCTCCATATATCCTCCTCCTCCTCCTCCTGGGCTTTGTTCTCGCTGCGGCCTTGGCAGAGGCGAGGTGACGTGTGCACAAAAGCGCAAAGGGGATTTAGGAGCCTGCCAGGTTGCCGACCGCTCAGCTCGTTCTCCCTCCCGGCCTCTCCTGCAGATCTCCACCAAGCACTCGGGCGAGCCACAAAAGCCGCCTTTTGGCCCTCTGGAGTGTGGGAGAGTCACGGATGACCCCTCGAGAAACAAATGAGTTTGACTTTCATTTTGAAGTGAAGAAAAAAACACACTGTGAGATCACACTGTAAAGTAATAAAGATTAGACAAGCGGAACAGGTTGGCGGAATTCTGTCTCTCTCTTCAACACAGACCTGACCTGAGCACAGGCAATCTTATCCACGCTTGCATCTATGAGACCCTCACAAACTATATAACAGCTGGCGCCCAGTGAAGGCAAATTTAATGAACTGAACCACATCCAGGATAAACATGCTTGACTGTGAACTATGTGACTTGCTACGTGCAAGTAGGTAATACATTGTTTCAAAAAAAAAAAAAGAAAAAAAAAAAAGCAGGCAAAAGAAAAAGCTGTCATGTACTCCATGCATACTTCCATCCAACCAATCCCTCTCCTGGAATGCTCTCTTGCCCAAGATTGACCTGGAGTCGCACAGACACTCTCACAAGAGCCTAGCCTGTCTGCCTGCTGCACTGATAAGAGTTCAGGCCAAAGGTCACCTATTGGGAGCCAGTGGAAGACAGGTGGTGGGAGGCAGGGTTGTGAGGGTCTCATGGGATTGTGAGGGATCATCACATGGCTCATCAACTTGTTCTCTTTAAGCTTTCAGTGTCTTTTTCTTTCGTTTTTTTAACATCACAAAATAGCTCTTGTGGTCTTAAATGCAATTCAAAGGAGCCGTAATAGCCTTGACAGGTTAAGTGCTTGCGCGAGGGCCAGGGAATCTCTCTGCGTGTCTCCCTCTTCCCTTAATCTGGGCTGCGGCTGCAGGGATTATTTGATCGTTCCTGCTGTTTGTCTCAGGTTAACAGAGTGACAATCCAGCTCTTGAGTGAGGGCGTCCCAGAATGGCACTTTGATGTGCCTCGTCTAAGATTACAGCTGTTGCTTCTCAAATGTTATTGGTTGACTTTAAAAGTTGCGATTGGGCAAATGAAGACAAACGCTTTTTCCCTGGAAGACATATGTTTGTCGGTAGCCTTTTTCCCGAACTCCTGTCTTCTGTTGTCTAGAACAAGAAATACAACCCATGTAGATTAAAGGAAAGGGGGATCTGTGAGTTATGGCAGCGTGATATTTCTCAAAATGAGCAAATCAACGGGATTTAGAGGGAGACTGCCTTCATTCCTGTGTTGGTGGGAGCCAAGCGTTGTGCCTTAAATCTGCCTCTGTTACACAACAGTGAACCTCTTAGCACGTCTGGGTCGTTTTCTTCGCTTTTCGTTTTTTCTTTCTCTTTCTCTCTCTCTCTGTCTCTCTCTCACTCTCTTTTTTTCCGACAGCATCTGGCCTGGACCCTGGACAACCTCTCCAAAAAGCTGGGAAGAGGGAGTCAAAACAGTCCCAGAACTCTGACAGAGTTGGCTCGGCTGAAGAAAAACTCCTTCCTGGCTTCTGTGTCTGAGGATGAGAAATTAGTTTATTTGTGACTTGCCACAACAACAACTTTAAATCTCTTTTATGTAGATAGGCACGGTAAATGCCATTGTGTAAACACCGCCCACAAATGTCCACAAACACCTGTCATAGGACTTTGCATGCACTCTGTCTTTCTTACACACACACACACACACACACACACACCCGCAAATCTCTCTCTGTCTGTCACCCACACCCACACACACGCATGCACACACACACACCTGCAAATCCCTCTCTCTCTGTCACACACACACATGCACACAGACACACACACACACACACACACACACACACACACATACACCTACAAATCTATCTCTCTCTCTCTCTCCCTCTCTCTCTCTCACACACACACACACACATACATAGTGATAGCTGGCAGCCTCTAGGGAGATGGGAGAGACAGCTGAGTGCCTCCCCAGAGGTTAAGGGTCAATGAGAGTGCATATAGCTTCTGAAGGAGGCAGGTGAATTCCATACATGAGGACACTGAGCAAGAATGCAGTGATTGGGGAGACAGATCTGGAATCTCCACACATTCCCCTCATATCTCCTAGGCTAATCTTCTTCTTCTTCTCCCTCCTCTTCCTCTTTCTCTTTTTTTCTTCTTGCTTCCCCAGTTCTCAATGCGGACAGGAAGAAAAGTCTGGCGAAGTGTTTGTTGATATGTCCTCTCAGGTCCAGCATATGGTGCTCTGGATGTGGACGAGAGCCTTGGAGCGTGCAGGAGGAGAGGAAATCTAAAAAGGAAATGGAATGTAAATTCTAAAGCTTAGCAAAGTCTGTGGTGGAGTAGATGAGCCTATCTGAAATAGTTTGAACGGCTGCTGTCCTCTGTTAAGGTTTGTTTTGAGTGTTTTGCTCTTTTGAATTGAGAAATAAAATGGTTGTTATCAAGCATAATCAGTGAGATCACATGAGGTGAAGACAGATGGCCTGAGACTCACTGGCCTAATGTTCCTGAACACACCTGGTAAGGACCTCCTTTATCTGTGTATTCATCAACCCAAAGGGTGTGTGGAAAGTATGCATGATTGTGTGTGTGTGTGTGTGTGTGTACAGTATGTGTGTGTGTGTGTGTGTGTGTGTATGTATGTGTGTGTTTAAGTGATCTGCAGTCTCCCTTCTGTACGGCTCATTCAGATGAACATCATCATGTTTCACCTCAGTTCAACTTTGCCCACTTAAAATTCATGATGCACTCAGTAAGAGGCGGCCAGATTTGGAAATGTCCTTTTTTTCCCTCAGCAGGATTTCTCTGTATTAGATGTCATCAGGCCACCCTGTTATCCTTGTCATCCCAGATTGAAACTTCATAAACTTGAAGTCTTAAGGCAACGGAGCTGAAAATCTTCAGAGTTTACAGTCATTTGTCACTGAGTTGATGAGTTTGGACACCAATGGCATATACACACATCTTAAGGGTTCAGCTTAGTTGCAACCTCACAAATTCATTTTTATTATGGCCTTAGAGTCTATGAAGTTCTAACCAAAACCAGTTGGTGTCTCTGTTTTTTTTTTTTTTTTTTACATAGTCTGACAGGCCTAATAAACACAAAAATGCCCCATGACATTTTTTGTGGTAATGGTGAGTTCAGGTCTGCGAGAGACTAGTTCCAATGCATCTCCTTCATTTCAAAGGGACCACACAATGTACAATGCTCTCCTCAAGTATAATGGAGCAAACAACATTCAGTTTCATACCGTATATATTTTGTTCACTTAAGCCCCAGTGACAGCTGGAATTGTCTTCAGGCTTTGAACAACTTTGGTCTCATATACAGCCAGCTATACAGTACATTCAACATACCATTACTGTGATAAGTTCTGACCAATCAGATGTAGGTGTTCACTATGGGTGTAGAGTGGGTTAGCCGGAGCTCAGCCACAAGACAAACAGTCGCCAAGCAACTCAATCTGCAGCCTTCGGTGCATTTGCACCACTTTCTGGGGGTTAAGGTTGACAGTGTAATGGCTGTGCTCTGGACTCGTGCGTTTGAATTGGACAATTTCAGTTTTGGACATAGGTGATGGAAACTGAGACGTGTTTTTTTTTTTTTTTCTTTTCAACTTCTCTGAGCTTCCAGTTTGCCTGGCTTTTTCCTCACTAAAATTCCAAATAAGCAGGGACAAGTTATGTAAGGCATATTTTTCTTCCCCTTCACGAGCCCTTTCATGGTCCTTCCACGCACAGAGGCATCTGAGGAAACCCACCACATGGCACATGAGGACAATAGAGACACGAGAGTTGTGCTGGACACATCATCACCACGGCAACGATTGCGTGGATTACGTTAGACGAGATGACTTGATACTCTGTTTTCCTAGCCAAAAATAACACTGGTGCTCACTTATGAACACTTGCTATTCGAAATGATTTTCACATTTTGTAATTTCCTTTCTTGCTTTCACTCTCTCCGAGTTGAGTTTCAGCAGAGCAGCTCAAAAGTTTTAACAGGTGTGTGTGTGTGTGTGTGTGTGTGTGAACGTGCATGTGGGTGGGTGTTCGCAGCACGAGAGAGGTGTGTCCCTTGCAGCAGAATGGGTGTAGTAGAAACTGAAGGCCTTTCATAGGCAAAGCCATCACCTCTATTTAGGAGCTCTGAAAACAGCGGAAAATAGTGAAGGTGGACAGCCCATAATAAGCAGGTAATGGCTGATGGGTCCACTAGATAGGACAACACTCTTTAGCAGCCCTTGCTGTTAGCAGGCAGGCTTTTAATGGCTTGTTATGAGCTAGGAGCAGACCAGACACTGTAGTTTTGTCCATTCAGATTGCATAAGCCTGGCATTAGCATTAGCCACAGAGCAGTGATAGGCTAGCCCAGGGGAGGATGGGAGGTTGGATTCGCAGGTGCCTCTACGCTCTTTTACAAAATAACAGTCCACCGCACACTAACTCCAAGACCTGCAATTAGAGCCACTTTCACCGTCTGGGCCACACCTGTTTGTGCTAGAGTTAGGCTATCGGTTGCTAACGTTGCAGTGTTGGTTCACTGGCTTCACTGACAGATATTCTGTCGGTGTGACCTCCGGTTGGAGGACAGGGAGGTAGATGGTCCCTGGATACACTCATAAATAAATATAACAGTGGAAATACACAGGGTTTTGAGTGCTTGTGCTGTACAAATACATCTGCAGTTAGCCTGTCTATAAAGATTGCTGTCTCCTGATACAGTTCCATTCAATGTGTGCTGCTGTTAGCAATGTCTGTTAACCCCACCTGGAAAATAGTCTACTGATGTTGGACTGTTGTTTTGTTGGTACAAATATTTGTCATGATGACACAGCATGTGAGATGAGTCACTGCGGTTGCCTTCTCTTTCAGAGGAGAGTGTTGGGAAAGCAAAGTTTGCGCTAATCTACTAATAATATACAATGCCAACTCCACCTTTAGAGAGAATGTTTGACTTGTGTCCCTGCTGTGCCCTACAGTATTTAGAAAAAACAACAACCTATGTTTATAAACATGTTGTAGCAATGTGAAGACGTAGAGGTTACACATTTATAAATGTTTATGTAAATAACAAATAAATAGCTGTTTTTCATGTATCCACAGTTTTTCACTGCAGTCTGATGCATTTCCTTTAAAGAGAGAAACACACTCTTTGTGGATGAGACAGGAATGGGAATGTTCTTTCCAGTGACTACCCCAGGCCAGTTGTGTGTATTTGTCTATGTTTGTGTCTACACGTGTGTGTGTGTGTGTGTGTGTGTGCGTGTGTGTATATGTGTATGTGTGTGTGTGTGTATATGTGTGCGTGTGT
>JASCQY010000068.1:9152666-9167251 GCA_030264315.1 Sardinella tawilis
TTTCCTACACTCCGCCGTAATAGATAATGAGCAGCAGCCTTTGGCTTTTGGCTTGCTCTCTCTCTCTCTCTCTGTCCCTCTCTCTCTCTTTCTCTCTCTCTCTCTATCCCTCTCTCTCGCGCTCTCTCTATCCCTCTCTCTCTCTCTCAGTCTCTGCATTTGTGAGATTGGCCCAGTAATGCTGAGCTCTTGCTTCTCCGTCTCTGTCTGGCACAGGCTGTTTTTAAGAGGCTGGCGGTCCGTCTGAGGAATGTAAAGGCCCTGTGACAAATGCCCCACTTACCTGTACAGTGCTTACACGAGCATCATTTACTTTGTACCGCCATTAAAGCGTCAGTGGACAAAGAGTGCAAGTTCGTCAGTTATTTTTTTTCTCTCTCTCTTTCTCTCTTTTCTATTCCTTTCTTTCTTTTCTGCTGCAGTAACAACAGCAGCAACAACCGCAGTCAAGCCGAGGGGTTTGTCTTCCCTGAAATTCTGCAGTGCAAATCATCTCGATGTGTTAACTTTTTTGACTGGTATCAAACGCGGGGATGCATAGGTGTTAATTGCTTTCAGGAGTGGTTCGCACTTAACAGGAAGTGGAGAGGAGTTTTACCAGTTGAGAGAGGCATGTAATGTGATGAAGAGGATGCCGTCATCATGGCACTGAATGTTTTGGCCCTTTAGGAAGTGGGTCTGTTGCTGGGAAAACATCCACGTAGGAGGCAGTAGCATTCACCTCCATCTCTCTCTCTCTCTCTCTCCCTCTCTCTCTCTCTCCCTCTCTCTCTCTCTCTCTCTCTCTCTCTCGCTCTCTCTCTCGCTCTCCCTCTCTCTCTCTCTCCTCTGCCAAAGCTATTTTGCCACCCCTTTGCCCTGGCCAGCTCCGGTGTCACCACCGTGGGATTAGGTTGAGGCTTTTCGTGCGAGTGCTGGTGCGGGGTTTGCCAGAGCCGCTCATAAATGCCAAGGTCAGTTTGAAGGGAAATCATCTGACACCCGGTCTGAGATCAGACGCCCAGATCACGTTCTGTGCCTGTCTCCTGGGAGACGATCCTCCAGGGTTAGGCTCCACGCCGAGGCCCTGGGGGCAATAATTCTGTGTGCTCACAGACGGAATGACAAAATATCAAGACTGGAGCTATGGTTGAGGGCCCCTAACCCCCACCCTCCCCTCTCTCTTTCTCTCTCTCTGATTCTCGCACCCTCCCGACCCCCTCTCTCTACTCTCTCTCTCTCACCCTCCCACCCCCCCCCCTCTCTCTACTCTCTCCACACCTTTCACAATGGTGAGTCTGAAATGTGAACCAAGTTTTCTTCCCTAACTCCACCCCCCCCCCCTTTCCCACCTGTCCTTTCTCCCGGCGACTCTCCTTTGTAGCTGAGGCGGAACACTCAGTTCAGTCAGTCGGTAAGATAATAAATCTTTTTAGCAGCTCTCAGAATCACAGCACACGGAGGGAGAGATTGAGTGTCTCTCTTTCAAGCTATCACACCAATTATTATCTCCACCAAAACAATTTGATGTGATTCATGAGAGGCTTATGTTTCTCTCTCAAAGACGACTCTCTGTTTGTTTATTTTTATGTGTTTATTATTCAGCAAGGAACCACAAGAGTGGATTATAGCAATCTGATCTTTCATCAGATCAGATCTGTCATCGCTCAGAATCGTTTCAATCAACCATGCCACAGACAAGAGGGACTTTTACCCTTCCCGGATATTGATGGGTAGTGATTGTAGGTACATTTTAATGTCCAGAAGTGAGTGTGAATATTTCAATTGAGAAGATTCTGAAAAGTTCAAGCCAGCTCCCTGGCACAGAGGATGGCTTGTAACGAATGTGAAATGCCAACAAAGTATACTCAAAGGGCAAATGTCAGAACGACCGCAAGAAACCACACACTTTTTCCATGGTTTTATTCTCACAGCTGGCACACCCCCACTGCACTCCTTCCTGCGGTATTTGGGATCTAAAAAGCAGCTTGTCAGGCTAATTAGCTGCATCAATCATATTGAGCTAAGGCCCTGTGGATTAGCGCGCCTCCCCGCTAACCCCCCACCTCCACGCTAGCCTGATAAGCAGAGATAGCAATGGTGCTAATGTGAAGCTTGCCCCTTAGAGAGCCAGCCTCTGGCATCGCTACGCTATGCTACGCTAGGCCTGCTGGGTGTCCTTAGGCTTCATGAATATTGATTAAGGAGAGTAGGGGCCGCTGGGCGAGGAGAGCCCGTCACCGCCTGTCTGTCCTGGCAAGACTATATGCTCTGGCGGATGTCAGGGAATTTCCCACACTGTATGTGTGTGTGTGTGTGTGTGTGTTAGAGGTGCCAAAGCCTGCTGTTGCACTCATCACATCACATGAAGCCCTATCTCTTGCGCTGGCTCAAACCCTCCAACTTCCACCCCCACCCCCACACCCTCCTCCTTGCGTCTTGGCTATCCCCTGCATTTCCACCTCCCCCACCACACAGTTGTTTGGTTCTTCCGTCTCCTAGAGGACGGAGACACGGAGTCATGGAGAGACGCTCGGTCATGTGGAACAGCTGTCCCCAAAGCTTTACTACTTCCCAGGATCGTCCCAGGACTGTGCTGGTGGGAGGGGGGGACTGAGGTTGAATGACAGCTGGTGTCTGACCTGAAAGTGACAGTTAGAACAGCCATGTGACTGGCCAGGGACCAGGAGACAGCTCAAGTGAAAGTGCTCTGTTCCCCCAGACTCGAGAGAGCCGAGAGAGTCTAAATTAATATTAGTTACATTAAAATTTGAGGATCTTCCCCAACCATAGGAGCAGAGCCGACCGGCACCCAGCTCCAGTTTGGCTCGTCATGGATGGGTGGTTTTGTGTGGATATCTCTAAAATATACCTGTGATGGACAGGTCATAAACACATTGCTTAAAGGAGTTATCCGGAGTGAATCAAACCGAAACCCTGTTGTCTGAGGCTGCCAATTGCTGTTGATTGGTATCAGAACGACAGTAGTAGGTACAACGTGGACCGAATTCGCGAACTGCCCGCTACCGCTAACTGATTAGGGCATATGAAAATGAAATCATAGCGAAACAGACATTCCCTAATCAGTTAGCAGTAGCGGCCAGTTCGTGAAATCAGTCTACGTTGTACCTGCTGCTGTCGTTCTGATACCAATCGACAGCACTCGGCAGCCTCGGACAACAGGGCTTTGGTTTGATTGGTTTGATAACTCCTTTAAGTGGAGCTTTTGTGAAAGTGTCAGCCTGTGCTGATGTATTGTCAAGGTTAATGGTGTATGCGTGAATGTTTTTGTGATTGTATGTGTGTATGAGTGTGTGTGTGTGTGTGTGTGTGTGCATGTTTTGTGGTTGTGGTGTGTGCGGGTGCTGTGGTGTGTGCCTGTGGTCAGGGTGCATTCCTCTGTGCAGACGATAGGCTGGTCACGGCATTTTGCCACTGGTTTCAGGTTTCCCATTCCTTCCCAGAGGGAGTGTGTGAGAGTGTGTGCATGCGTGCTCTGTGTGTGCATTCCTTCCCAGAGGGAGAAAGAGTGTGTGCATGCGTGCTCTGTGTGCAGACTAGGGTTGAAGGATCATGGGGCGGGGTGAGTGAGTGTGTGTGTGTGTGTGTGTGTGTGTGTGTGTGTGGTGGGGGTGACGAGCTAGTTTAGTGGTGGTTGGCCGTCTCCAGGGAGAGCCCATGGAGGTGAAAGGCCGTCTTCTCAAGACTGAGACCTGGACCTGCACAGTGCATAGCATAGCTACTGTGCGTGACTCGCTGCCATTTCACCCAGAGAGCTTGAACCTCATGATCACAGGCCGATTCCAACCATGCATCATCCTGCTCTCTTTATAACCAGTGCCTTTGTCGGCGTGACAACCGCCCGCAATTTATGGATGTAATCAATCATTTTGTCCACACTTGCTCTCCCCTCCCCTTCACTCTTGAATGTCAGAGATAAGACAGGTCCGGGTACAGGACTCCTTCTTTTGTGGTTCTCCAGCTTAGCCCCTGGGGGCAGAAAACGCTCCCGTGCTTTTCACACTGTTGCTCCAGACAACACGTTGTGGCGCTGGTCGGGGAAAGCCCCTCGCTTTGGTCTCACCTATTTACCGTGGCCACGCCGCTCTACAACACAACGCTGCCAGCTTCAAAGCGCCGTCTTGAGGTTAGATTGGGTTGAACTTGCGGTTAGGGTTTCATTAATGCGTGTCTGTAGGGGGGAATCTCTGGAGTCTGGCTGGCAGATGGCGAGATTTAATTATGCCGTCGGACACCCAGGTAGATCGTTGAAATCCTTGTTATAAACAGGCAGTGTTTTCCCACCATGACAACTTCCACCCTCTGTTTGCGTCTCTCCTGACATTTGTGGTGAGTGGTGCTACAAGCATCCAATTTTGTTGCTGCTAAGCACCACTTAAGGTCTGTGAATCACAATTAGGCCTGATGAACTCTCTCTCTCTCTCGTAAGCCAGACTGTGCCAAGCCCTTTCCTGATCATCCCGATTTGCGGCGACTGGTGACTGGCGGAGTCTGCCAGGGCCCCTTCTTGCCCGCTGGACTCTCTGCCAGTACTAAAATGTCAGAGGGTTCAATGGGAAATTCATTTTCTGGTGCTCAAGGGCTAAATGTTTTGGAGACACAAATGTACTCCTTTCCTCCAGTCTATTGCTGTAAAAAAACAACAAAAAAAGCGAGCTATGTGATAATTGTCCTAATGGCTAGCTCTCATCTCTGAATACTTATGGTGGTCATAGCGATGCCGCTAGGGCAAATTCATTACACTGGGGAGATTAGTCTGTCTACTAATGACACCGCAGAAATAAAATGTGTCCTCTGCCTCTCTGGCTCCGTCTCATCTTTGACTGCGGGTGGCAACAAAACAGAAGCTGTTGGGGTAAATTCATGACACTGCAGTGATTATTCTCTCTGCTAATGACAGAAAAAAACTAGAGAGAGAGAGAGAAAGAGAAGGAGAGAGAGAGAGAGAGAGAGAGAGAGAGAGAGATGGCCCCTCTCTGCCTTTGACGTTCACTACTGATCGAGTTGTCTCTGACATGAAAGGAGTGGAACAGGAACAAGGGATTTATCAAGCGGGCAAATCAAGGGGTCCTTGAAAGCCTTTCATATCTCTGCTTCTCTCCTTGGAAGGTAATGAGGCCAGGCGAAATCAAAGACTAAGGCCAAGTCAGGTTTGAGCACCAAATAAAGTTGCTACAGGGCATACATACTAGATTATTTGTGAAAGGCAGTGGAGTTTTTATAGAGCTTTTGTAAGAATCCTGCTCTTTGTTTTGGTGATGAGATGTGTTATCAGCAGCTATATAGGACAGATAAAGACATGGTTAAATATTACCACATTGTTCCCAGGATAATTATGAAATGAAGTTACAATTCGAAATCAGATTGAGGGAAAAAAAACTGTCTGGCTCTGATCCTGTCGCTATTTGCATAGAGGTAGAGCAACATGTTTGCTCTTTAGCGTTGTAGTGCTCTTTTTGAATGAAATGTGTTTGTCGTGAAACAAATTTGCACAGACAGCAGACATCGGCATGTAATAAGGGCCATTCAAGACCTCACACATGGAAAATTATCCCGCCGCTGTTGACATGAAGACATTTGCTGCTCTCTTGGGTGATTCTTAGCCAGGTTAAACAAATGCCATCTCTCCTAAAGAATGGTCCTCGGGGGGAGGTTGTGAAAAGGGAAGAAAAAAGAAAAATGCAGAAAGCCTGAAATGCATAAGCGTGAAACTGACACACCCATAGTCTGGAATTTGATGGAATAAAGCCCCTGCCCCAAATGAAAACAAAGACTTACTGTGCTCTGTCTGCCGCAGTGAGGACCTGCTCATATCACAGACAATAAAGAGGACCTGCTTGCACCGACAGGCGACCAGGACTGGCTCACACACACACACACACACACACACACACACACACACACACACATACACACACACACACACACACACACACACACACAGAGCTAGGACCTACTGTACTCAAACACAGACAGACAGACAGACAGCTAGAACCTACTCACACACAGACAGCTAGAACCTACTCACACACAGACAGACAGATAGAACCTACTCACACAAAGACAGCTAGAACCTACTGACACACAGACAGACAGACAGGACCTACTCACACACACAGAGACAGCTAGAACCTACACACAGACAGCTAGAACCTACTGACACACACAGACAGACAGCTAGAACCTACTCACACACAGACAGACAGAACCTACTCACACACAGACAGACAGCTAGAACCTACTTACTCAGACAGCTAGAACCTACTCTCAAATAGACAGCTAGAACCTACTCACACACAGACAGCTAGAACCACAGACAACTAGAATTTACTCACACACAGACAGACAGCTGGGACCTACTCACACACAGACATGACATTTCCAAAATGGTGAAAGATTTAGTCAAATGAACACACATTCTCTAGATACAAGATGACACTTCCCAGCTTAAGTTATGAACAGAGCAGTGTGCCTTTTGGTAAACAGCAAGACGGCTATTAGGACCTGCAGTACTCACACACAGACAGTGAGGAGGACCTGTTTGCACAGGACCTCTACCCACGCTGACTGTTCATGCACACCCATACGTCTGGAGAGCTTATCCTGGGATTTCTTCTCACCGGCACTGCTATGTCTCCCTGTTGTCTCTTGAAATATCAGTCTCAGTCAACTTTACGCTCGCCTAATCACCTGAAAGACGTTTCCGGAAAGATGTTCAAATGGATTTGATGTTGAAATACACTGTCAAGGGCAATCAAACAGCGTTGTGAGGAACACACTCATTATTGTTGTTATCTGTTATCATCTGTTACCTAATACTGTCATTATCTTTCTCCTGTGTGGGCAGGAAAGACAAATGGTTCATTTGACCTGCTAGATGCAGAAATTCAAGGTGAAAGGCCCCACTGAGACAACTACAAACACCCTAATTCACAGGCGCAAGTCAAACAACCCTGAATAATTGATTCTGGCTTTTAAAAATGCATGCTACGCTAGCTAGGCTATATAAGTACCCAGCCCTATCAATAAGTGAAAACCACTGCAGCAGGGCTCTCCAACACTAGCCTATGTGTTCTGCACACAGCAGACCCTTGCAAACCAAAGTTCTTAACCCAGTTCACAGGTGGAACCTGTGCAGGAACACAAGAGAACCCGAGAGCCATTAGAGAGAGAGAGACCATCATTTTTTGTTCTGACTACCGTCCATAAGAACAGTCTCTCCCTGAGGGCTCCAACTGATGCCACCGTAAACACAGCACAAGCATTATCTCTTCCCCCTGTTCAGTGATACTCTAACCTCGAAGCGGGTTTGCTCTCCCTAAACCCCCAGTCGCCACACAGCAAGGATGAAGGATGGCTGGGATTATCTTATCTGGTGTGTTTTATCTCTGCTGTCATGGTGGCTGGCGTGAAGCAGAGCTGTGGCGGGTCGGTGGGGCGAAGAAACACCCAAGCCCTCTCCTCCGGTGCGCTCGTGTCATGGTCTAACACTCTTTCAACAGAGGCGACCTGCGCTCCCGTCAGCTCTGGGTCGTGACTCATCAGAGAGACATTTCTGTGTGTGCTGGTGTGTTAGCGCTTCCCAGGAAAAAGGTGTGGAGATCTCACTGAATGTCGTTATCTGCTATTATTACCACCACATCCACCCCCCCCTCTCGCCCTCCACACACACACACACTACCACCCCAACCCCACTCCTCGTCTTCCTTAATGGTGTCTCTGCTTCTGTCTTCTGTGTCTCTTCCTGCTCTATCTATATCTCACTTGCTTTCTCTCTCTCTCTTACAGTACACTCTCCCTTCCCCTGATTCTGTATTTTTCATGTCTGACCGTCTGACCTTTCAAACTTCAGTCAAACTTTCTGATTCTTTATACTACAGACAGCAGGACTATTGATTGATTGGTTCACACCAGATTTTTACGTTAGCTGTCATGAATCAACCTCATGATTGGCTGATTCCTACCAGTAATGAGTCTTTGAGGGTTCAGGGCTTAGTGCTGGTGTGGGCAGGGGAGGGAAATTTGGGATTCAGCTTCACTCGTTCACACGTTTGCCGCGACAGAGAGTATATCGCCACCTTCTGCCGCGGAGTCAAACGTCAGTTCTCAAATTGTTTACACCTGCATGTATACTCAGATAACTCAAATGCTCTGGTGAAATCAATAGCTCGATCATTGCCAATAGCCTGGTTAAGATGCACATGTAACATGCACTGTCTGTGGCTCTCCTGTTAGTGCTCCCTCTCTCCCTGCCCTCCTCACACACTCCACACACACTCCTCACACACTCCACACACACTCCATCACTGGTCCCCCTGGCGCTCTGCTCCCCTCACTGTTTCCTTTTGGTCCTCCCCTCCATCACTCCCCCCTGGGTTGAGCGCTGAAGCCTCAGTAATGGATGAATGCTTCGCCTTCCTGCTGCAAAACAGGAGAGAGGACGATTCATTGGTGAATTTGAGGCAATGCTAATGCACTCCTGGAACTCATGAGTTATTCGCATACTGTAGGTTTCTTTTGGCCAACGCCCACCCATCCCTCGTTCATCATTTCATCAAGGCCAAGCTCGCTTTCAGAGGTGCTTTGCTGCCTCAAGAAGTCCTTATAGTAAATGGCAGCTCTCTCTCTCTCTCTCTCACTCACTCTCTCTCTCTCTCTCTCTCACTCTCTCTCTCTCTCACTCACTCTCTATCTCACACTCTCTCTCACTCTCTATCTCCCTCTCTCTCACTCACTCTCACTCTCTCTCTGCCTCCTCCTCCTCACTGAATGTTAAAGCTAAGCATTAGATATTCAGAGTGTGTATGCAGTCCATAGGGTCACATGTTAAGCTGATCATGCCAGTACTGCCTCAGCTGATGGTAGGTGATTTCAAAGATGTGTGTGTGCGCATGTGTGTGTGTTTGTGTTAGGGGGAGGGAGGGGGGTGGTTAGTGACAAAAGCAGTTCATTGTTTCTGCAGCTGGGTGCTTTGAGGCAGACAGACGCAGACACGTGCGCTGTATCAACTGTAAACATGCACATAAATTGGCTCTCTGCGGATGAGTTTAAGAGAGGGCCGTGAGACATGAGTCGAGCACACACACACACACATACACACACACACACACACACACACACACACACACACAGACCTAGATCCACACACATACACACAAATGCACAAACCGATTCAAACACTTGCACAGACACATGCTCACATGCTTTTCAAGCGCATGTATACAAATACAGGTGTTTTCCTTCAGAGGCTTTTGTCACACGCCTCTGTGGGCTCATGGTGACTGATTTGAAGAGGAAGGAAGGGAAGATGGAGACTTGAAGAGAAGAGCAAAGCATCTCTGCTGCCTTTGATGATGACACTCTTTGACTTTGCTTGTTTGTATGTGTGTGTGTGTGTGTGTAGGTGTGTTTGTGTGTGTGTGTGATGGAGAGAGAGCGAAAGAGTGCAACAGAGGGAGACAGACAGAATTAGCGAATAGGGTGGGGAGGGGTGGAGAGTATGTGTGTTTGTGTGTGTGTGTGTCAAGGAAAGAGAGAATGTGTGTGTATGTGTGTGTATGTGTGTTGCAGACAGAGTGTGTTAGTTTGAGATGAGAGTGAACATGTGGATGTGTGTGTGTGTGTATTGCAGACAAAGTGTGTTAGTTTGAGATGAGAGTGAATGATGTGGATGTGTGAGAAGGAAGCATGAGCGAAATTGGGCAGAAAGTGGTCACAAAGGGAGTGAGCTGAACTCGGTGTGCTTGTATGTGTGTGTGTGTGTGCGTGTGTGTGTGTGTGTGTGTGTACTTCTAGAGAGCATGTTCCACTGAGCGTTTTCCCTGTTGCGTCCACGGGACTGACTAGCTCCCAGCTCTCTCGGGCTGTGGCGTGTGACAGAGGCGCTCATGGGTAGGAGGAGGGCACGCGTGCGCCTGTGCTCCGCCGGTGACCTCACACTCCTCCACTCCCCCCTCTCGCCTTAGCCACCAGGGGCCATGGAGGCAGCAGCAGCCCCCCTCTCCTCTCGCCTCAGTCCTGCAAGGACAGCAGCTGTAATTAAAGCTGCTTCAGGAGGAGGCATTTGTGTGTACTAGCAGAGAGAGAGAGAGAGAGAGAGAGTGCATGCATGTGGCGTATGTGTGTGTATTTGAGGAAAGAAAGTGCATACATTTGTGTGAAGGATCATGCATGTGTTTGTGTGTATTTATTTATTTATTTATTTATTTAGTGTGTGTGTGTGCAGTAGGACTGCTGTTGAGCAGACTGGTAGATCAGAGGACAGAACAATGAGGTGAGAAGATTATGTTTCTTGGAAATTGCCGCTTCTCTTCAGCCTCAGCAAAGAGATTGAGAGAGAGGGAAAAGTTAGCCATTAGTTGTTAACTTGCTTGCTTCTTCTTGGGTGATAATGGTGGTGTTTTAGAGGGGGTGTGATATATAAAGGCCTTTCCTTCAGACTGACCTTTGGTAACCTTTGCGGCTTGTGTTACAACTGCTAACGGGAATGTCCAGTCTAGCATGGCTCTGTTGATGTGTGTCTAAGTGTGTGTGTCTGTGTGTGTGTGTGTGCACGTGCGCGCATACTTGTGCCAACATGTGTGTGTATATGTGTATGTATTAGTGTGTGTACTCATGGTGCTTAGTACCAGAGAAGACCCTCTCACCAATGTGGTCATGCTCCCATCCCAAACGTTTATCTCTCCCTGACCTCCAGTGCATGCACACTCACAGACATGTACACACACACACACACACACACACACGCACCATCCCTCCCCCCTCCTCCTGTGATCACGCGCGGTTCAGTATGAAAGACTCCATTGTGTTTCCATAGTACGTGCTGAATGAGAGGTCCGTCAAGAGAAAGGAACTCGTGGCTCAGACAGAAAACAAGCTCGCAACCTTTTCAGCCGCCATGCGAGCGCTGCCGAGCCCCTAGCTTGCCTGTCCTTCGCATGCCTACCAGTCCTGTGGCAGAGAAGGGAGGACTGCCTGAATAGAGTTCTCTGACTAACGTGTTGGTGAAGCGTGCTTCACTGTGTGTGGATATAAACATCTCTCGCCTTGCAGGAGATCTCTGGGTAGAATGTCTCAATTCGTTTGGTGCATATTGAATTCAAATCAATGCAGTCAGTATACTTCAGGTTTTTGCCATTGTTGATTTTGCAGATGTGAAAGACTGCAGATTATTGATCTTTATTCACCAGTATTTCTGAAGTAAAGACAGTTAAAGTTAGTATTTTTGCACGATTTGTAATGATTTTTATGTAGTTTTTTAAACTGCAAATTCAGTCGATATGACTGTCACTATCTTGCAAGGAGCTGGTGCCATCATTTAGAGTCTTTGAATTCTCTACATCACAGCTGTCTTGTGCTGAATGTTAGCTTGGTGAGTATGTGTTCCTTTCTCTGTTCTGCTGTCTACAGTCAACAAAAAAATGTCAAGCTCGCCCACTCCCTCACACTTCTGTATTTACTTAGCCTGTGTGTGTGTGTATGTGTGTGTGAATGCATGGATTGAAGGGCTCTTTGCTTTGTGAGCACAAGGCCACTGTTGAACGTCTTTACTGCCCTTTTGTAAACTGCGCTGCTGTGTGGTTAGCTGCTAACACCGTGTTAGCCATTCAGGTGGTGGTGGAGGTGGTGGTGGTGGTGGTGGAATTGGTGGAGGTGGAATTGGTGGTGGTGGTGGTGGTGGTGGAATTGGTGGAGGTGGAATTGGTGGAGGTGGAATTGGTGGTGGTGGTGGTGGAGGTGCAATTGGTGGAGGTGGAATTGGTGGGGTTGAGGCTCCAGCGGACAGCCACAGGTTTAGCTGCTTGCTAAACTGATTTGTGTGGAAATGTCAGCCGTGATTGATCTTCTAATCGTGGAAGACGTAACCTTTCGCTGGCCCCTGCCTCACCTCCCCTCCGAGACACGCCGAAGATGGCACGTCCCTCGCGTTTGGACATCTGTCAATCCCGCTGAAGTCGATGATCCTGAAAAGCAGTGCAGAGCTTGGCCGTGTCAATTTGTGTTCTCGGCTTAATTGACATTTCTCTCCAGGACATCATGGACACGAGGCCTCTTGTACAACTTCATTAAAGTGTTTCCATATCGTGTTTTAGTTTTCACTGTCTGGTTCATATTCTTTACAGACTTCTGTTGATCGCAGTGTGATATTTTTCATCCTCATGTTCTTAGTCTATTTTTATTATCCTCCTCCCATCTTCTCATCTTAAAATTTCTCTCTCTCTCTCTCTCTTCTCTCTCTCTCTCTCTCTCTCTCTCTCTCTCTCTCTCTCTTCTCTGTCACACCATTCATGTCTGTAGCAGAGGCCATGTGCAGGTTGGCGGGTGAGGGCGAGTGTGATAAAATCACTGCTGGCTCAGTCAGCCCTGTAGAGGCCTGTGGTTCCACTGCCCCCTCCTCTGCTGCCACATCCAGGCAGGTGACGTCTGCTTGGGACGATAAGCAGCGCCCCTCGCCCGCTCTTGTCTTCAAATGCGCTCCCTCTGCGGCCCCTTCGTAATGACAGCGCCGTACTGTGTGTGTGTGTGTGTGACAGCCTTTGTTTTCTTAAGAACAGGATGAAGGGGCTAAGCCTGTGCCTGCAGGACAGATAAAGTCATTCCCAAAGAACCCCCCCCACTCACACACACACACATGCATCTTGCCTCTTAAATCTCGGGATTATCTGCTGGTTGACTTTACCTGAAGCCACTAGGTCCATGTTACTCCTGCAGCATAGCATTCTGTTTCCACCACACCAGGATGCTGGAGGAATGAGAATCTGGCATTTTGAAGCTGGGCCTGAAATCAAAGGGAGGATAAAGCCCCCAGGATTTCAGGCCCAGGCTTCGCAACGTGGGCATGGACTAGAGAGGCATCAAGGTAAAGAATGTGTGTGTGCTGGGCAGGGCCCATATGTGGTGGTGTGTGCATGTTAGTCCGGCCTTCCTATTGGATGTGTTGGGCACGGACACATTGAAACACTTGAGCGCTGCACGCTTGTTATTCTTCTTGGCCAAGGGACCAGACTCTCATCCGCCTCCCATCATCTGCCTTTTATGGCCCTCTTCTTTTGCCGTAGCCAGTGAAACAGCCATGACCAACACGCCCAGACCATATTCTCACGGACCTGGCAACGAGATTCATTTGCTGCTGTTTGTGAGTGTGTCGGAGTGTGTGTTTGAATGTGTGCTTTTAGCTAGTTGTATCTGTGCTACGTAGCTCCACAATAAACCTCCAGGATTTAATACACTGCGGGTGGTTCAGCCTCAACCCCTCTCAACGACCCGTCTCTGTGAGTGCACACACACACACACACACACACACACACACACTCCCCTTGCCACTGACCCGCTGCAGCCCAGCCCTTTTTCTTTTTTTTTATTCTTACTGTTACTACGGTGACCGACAATGACCACCACCTCTGAGCGGGAAGGGAGTGATGAGTACCACAGCTTCAGAGGAAGCACATGACTCACATCTTTCCCCCCCTCACACACACACACACACACACACACACACACACTGAACTTTGATTTAGTATAAATATGAGTGCCGGGAAACTCGAAACTCTCCCAGCGCGCGTTTATGAAAAGCTCTTCCTTCCTCTGGTCCCCGGGCCGCCCTCTGCCAAGGCAAGAGAAGAGAAGGAGCCATCAAGCTGTGGTGAGCTTGTTTTGGCAGCCAACGAGGAGTGTGTGCGTGTGTGCCTGCTGCTGACGCTCTGCACCGGTAAGGTCTACCGATACAGCACACCTGCACCTTCTCTCTCTCTGTGGAGTGAGACTAATATTTGTATGAGGTGGAGGAGCGAGACACTAACTGGAAGTGAAATGAGAAATCTGCTCTGCTCTGCTCTGCTCACTGGCGTGGATGATGACCATGAGGCCAAGTGAGATACACTTCCTGCTTCTCCTTGGTCAGTGACTTGCACTTTGTCTCTCTGGAGATGTGGAGAGAGATGTACTCTCTCTTTCTCTCTCTCTCTCTCTCTCTCTCCATCCAGATTATGTTAATTGAGATACACTCCCTACTGTGTGTAGGTGCATGGATACGTGCGCACATAATTATGTGTGTGTGTGTGTGTGTGTGTGTGTGTGTAGTACATTAGGCCTAGGCCTTGGGGCTGAGTGAGCTGTCCCTGCTCTCCTTGCTCTCTCGCCCCGTGGTCCCTGTTCCGCTCTCTGCTCTTAATTATCTCCCTTCTCTGGCCAGCCTCCAGCACAGAGAACCCCCCCCCCCCCGCCCCCCATTACATAACCACACACCTGCACACACACACACACACTCCCCTTCTATTCACCCAGTAACCCCACCTAAGGCACACCACCCGTGCCCACCTGCCTCTCCCGCTCCCACTCCAGCAGCAGCAGCTGAGCAGCACCCATCCGAGCAGAGATGCTGCTTATTATTCAGATGCAGGGGCGCACAATGCAGGCCCTCTCCTCCACTCTCTCGGGGCTGGTGGTTTGAAGTGCCTACCCCATCTGTGTTGAGCTTGTGCGTGTGTGTGTGTGTGTGTGTGTGTGTGCGGGTGTATGTGTGTGTGTGTGTGTGTGTGTGTGTGTGTGTGTGTGTGTGTGTGTGTGTGTGTGTGTGTGTGTGTGTG
>JASCQY010000068.1:9185280-9196795 GCA_030264315.1 Sardinella tawilis
GGTGTGTGTGTGTGTGTGGGTGTGTGTGTGTGCGCGTGTGTGTGCGTGTGCGTGCGTGTGCGCACACGCCCAGGGGGGGGTCAGTAGGGGGTGGAGGGGGGCCTAACGCTGGCTTGACCCCAAGGAGAGTGCTTCTGCCTGTCCACTAGCGTGTGGTTGATTGTCTTGGAGCTAAATGCTCAGGTAGTGGTTCATAATGATGTGCAGAGGGCGCGCTGCCCAAGAACGGGTACAAAGCCCAAATGAGAAGGTTGTCTCGTCATGAGCAGCGTGTCGTATTTTAGTCCTTGTAGGAAATAAAGCATATTTTACAGTTCAAATCCCAGGAGACATTTCTATTCCTTGGAAAGAAATGGGTGAAAAACAATGACTTTATGAACTACGAATGAACAGATGAATTATGACAAATGAAGGTGAACTAGATGTTCATCTTTTCCCTGAGAATTGGAGGCAAATTGTAACATGCCTTGGTTGACTCTGCCACTGTGCAGTGCTGTCGTTCTTGTCAGGTTTCGTATGCTCTGCCAAATGCTAGCATATTAGTTTTCAAGATGTCTCTTTCTGTTTTCTGTCGACTGCCAGTTGTTTCCACCCGTCACGCTTGGTCTGGCCTCGACGATCACACCTCATTCTTCGCTCGTCCCTGTCCTCGCTTGGCACCAGAAAAAAAAATCACATTCCTCCCTCAGGTCCTTTCACATGGAACAGCTTGACAAATATCCCACCATAGATCCATATCGCAGATTTTAGTTTGTCATTTCTTCCCCTCGTTTTGTTTGGTTGTGTTGTGTTTTGTTTCTCAATCTCTTTATGTCTTCCTGTAAACATGACTGATTGCATAGTTACATCTTTGAGTGTTTAGGGTGTGATTTACGGTCATTGTCGTGGATCGGAATTCAAAATCAATCTGCTTAATGTTGCTTCACTCTCTGCAGGCCTGGCTGGAAAAGATGGGAGCCGTTCAGAAGCCAAAGGCAGTCTTTATTGTGCGGTCATTAGTTCCGCCTTATCTGCGCTTTTAAGGGTTTCGGGGTGGAGGAATGAAGATTTGAAGGGCATCTTGAGCATGTACCCCCACACACACACACACACACACACACACACACAACATTGAGACAGACGGCCACGGCAGAGGTGTTCTGCAGTCCTGGCCGCGCCTGTCGTGTCTGAAAACTCATTACAAGGTTATTAAACGAATGTGTTTTTCTCCTAAAGTGGCCAATTGTCTCGAGGCCGCTTAGGGTTTCAAGTCATTGCTTTTCCATCAACGCCAAGGTCAGGGGATTGATTACTTATGGGGCACGGGTTGAGTGTGATAAGGTATGTCTCCGCTGTCCTTCCACTGCAAAGCCATGTTTAATGGATGTCCACTTACAGGCCAAATACAAACACGGAGGTGTGAAGGCATGTTGCCGCTCCTGGATGCCATCACACACGCCCACCCGCTTCATACAGAGCGAAGGATGTGTCAGACTTTAGATGGAGCTTTTCCCTGGAAAAGGCACTCTGCCTTTGAGGCAAAGACCGTGGCTTTTTTCAATCACCATTTTGTCAAGAGTGCACGACCCAGGGCCTTAATGTGTATGAGCTAAGCTAACTGCCATTATTGCTCTCTTCGGGTGGGGCTGAAGCCTTTTTGCTCACAGGTCAAGGGTAGCAGTCTCACACGGCTGTTGTCAAGCCCAAAGGAAACCAGGACCGATCCAGCCGAGCGCCAGTTTCATTAACAATCAATATGATGCAGAAATGGTGTTAATTGCTTAGAAATGATTAAGTCGGTATAAATCAGTTCTAATGGGTGTTATGTGACAGGTTTTTACATTAGTAATTGCTTGCTGACAGGTTTTTTTTTAAGTTTATGATTTAGCAAAAAAATCTATTTTTTGGTGTGGGCCTGTTTCAGATCTGATGGAATCATTCCATTAAAACGGATTTTTGTGCTATTGCGCTGCCTACGGTAAGATAATGATGCTGGTTTAAAATGCAAATCTTCAAAAATCCAAAGTTTTGAATCTAGGAGATTTAATGATGAGGTTTTATTTTCCTCTTGTTCTTGTGGGTCTCCGGCGCTCGCTTGTCTCTCAGCCAATGATCTAATCTCTTGTGGTGTTTCCTCGCAAAAATATCTGCCATAAATATTCATCTAAATATAAACTGCCACAGATTAACCAAGTTCTCTCTGTCTCTCCCCTCCGACACATGCTAATGATTGCTAGCATGCCGCCCTTGGTCTCTCCGGATCAGAATTTTTCTTTCTTCTTTTTTTTTTCCCTCCCCCGCCCGTTGCTTGACTTCAGCACCAGATTTGTTGGTGTCGATCCAGGGCTGTGTTCTCGAGCCCCACCGTTGGCCCTATTTGTTTAATTTGGCACGGTGTGCTGCTACTGTTTTTGCCTTCTTTGGGGCGCATTAGCGCGAGCCCGAGTGCAATTTATGCTTCCCTAACAGGCGGCACTTTGCATAATTCCTGCGCTGGCTTGTCTGGCTGATTTATCTGCCGTCCCCTCTGCTCTTTATGCCGCGTGTTTAATAATGGAGGCTTAGATGGGGAGCAGACGCACACGTCGCCTCTGATTTCCACGAGTTGCAGCGGCCATTAATTAGATCGCTTTCTCTCTCCCTCCTTTTCTCTCGCTCTTCTTTTCATTCCCTCTCTCTCTGTCTCTCTTTTTTCTTTTTCATGCCCTCTCTCCATCTCCCTTCTCTCTTTTATCCCCATCATTATTGTAAGGCTGAACTCAGATCCCAGAGACTATTTTAAAACACATACACACACTCCCTTTCTCCCCCCCCCCCTCTGTCTCTCCATCTCTCTTGTGCACCCAGTCTGTTTTAATGGCTGGCTCCTGCTGTGCTGTGTTGTTATTTGTGTGGTGTAATTGCCTGGTCTCTCTATCCCCCCTTTTCTCTCTCTCTCTCTCTCTCTCCCTCTCTCTCTCAGGTGCGGGTTGGTGAGGTGGGGGGAAACACCCTGGGCTTCTATGGCTGCCAGATGAGTCCGGATGGGTCTATGATCCTGGCACACGCCTTTCATGGGGCGCTTCACCTGTGGCACCGCAACAACAACCAGGAGGTGCGACACACACACACACACACACACACACACACATTCACACACATTCACATTTACTTCAGCAGCAGTCGATCATTAAAATATGTGTTTGAAATCAGTGTGTGTGTGTTATTATGTACTGTATCTATATGTTTCTATGTTTCTGCTTAAGTCTGTGTGTGTGTGTGTGTGTGTGTGTGTGTGTGTGTGTGTGTGTGCTATTATGTACTGTATCTATATGTTTCTATATTTCTGCTGGAGTCTCAGTGTGTGTGTGTGTGTGTGTGTGTGTGTGCACATGTGTGTGTTATTATGTACTGTATCTATATGTTCTCTGTTTCTGCTTAAGTCTGTGTGTGTGTGTGTGTGTGTGTGTGCTATTATGTACTGTATCTATATGTTTCTCGGTTTCTGCTGGATTTTCTGTCTTTTCTTGTCTCTAATGTCTCTTGTATGTGTTCAGATGCAAGTGTATGTAGTATGTACAGTATAATAATCACTATTTTCTGTGTGTGTGTGTGTGTGTGTGTGTGTGTGTGTGTGTGTTGCAGGCCTTGTGGAGTCCCGCTGTGGTCATCTCGGGCCACTTTAACTCGGTGCAGGACCTGAGCTGGGACCCAGAGGGCAATTTTGTGCTGAGCGTCGGCTCCGACCAGACTACCCGCCTCTTCACACCCTGGAAGAGGAAGGGCTGTGCCCAGGTGAAAACACACACACACACACACACACACACACACACACACACACAGGTGAATTTAAATGGACTGCGTTGCTATAGCATTTTTTGTACTTGTACTAATACCCCAAGAACAGTGTCACGCGACAAGCCCTTTACATTTACACATGCACACATACTGTATACACTGATGGAGGAGGATCCCAGGCAAGGCACCAACCCGCACTTGTACAGTTTTATACTTTTTTTTTCATTTACATTCCTGATGGACAGAAAGACAGAAAAATGCACTGCCCCTCACTGCCTTGATACCGGCACCCAAAACCCCATTTTGTTGTTGTAATGGATGGTACCCATTAGGACTGCATGACAAGGACTCTGATTGGAGGATATGCAAGTGCACTCATTGCCAGAAGCTGTAGAAGAAGACGACAGAAATTAAGTCATCGGTTATCCTCCTCGCAATCTGTTATGTTGGCGGTCTGCACAGGTTGCCAGGTTACTACAAAGAAATGCGATAAGAAGCCTTCAATTTGCTGTATACTCAAGGCAATATGTCTGTGAAATTCATTCATCCAGGTCATGGGAGTCAAAAGTGCCAAGTTAGTTGTATGCAACCAGACGTCCAGTGACAAACAGCCGTCTATTCAAGGCCCTGAAGGTCTTTGAGATCTGGCTCCCATTTGGTCTAACAGGCACAAAACTCTTCACACAGACACACTGATTAGAGTTCGATCACAGCAGACTTATTATTGTGTGACACCAGTACAACATAGAGACTACAAATTGGACAATGTATAGATAATGGTGATTATTATAACTAAGCTGAATATCTGTTCCAAAGAATCTCTGCTTCTTTGGTTGTGGGCTGTTAGTCTTGGCCGGTCGAGCCGAGGAGCTTTTAATAGCTTTGACACTGCAGGATCATTAGCACAGCGCTCATTCATGTCATGGATATGTGACTTCACACACCTTTGTTCTCCTGCACTCCATCTCTCTGCCTCTGTCCCTCTGTCCCTCTATCCTCTGATCTAATGATCGCGCTGGCTGCTCAGGAATCCGTCAAACCTGAACCAAACTGGGAAAAAAGAAAAGAAGAAGAAGAAGAAGAAGGAGGAGAAAAAGAAACGATCCCATTGATGGGTTATTATTACTCTTTCATTTTGTACCGTTCGTCACCCACAGCGACTGGGATGAGCTGCGGCGCTTGGCACGCGTTTTTTGTGCATGTGGGCCGGCATCTTAAGCAGTGTACTGTCTACCCCTGGCACTAGCGGAGCAGGAAGGGGGAGGGGGCGGGGGGGGGTTGAGATGGGGGCGGTTGAAAAATAGTCGGGGCTGTCACTGAGCGATCGTTCGTTTTCTTAAGCCATCGTTTTGGCGCAGCAAGATGTCTAATAAGCGAAGGGTAATTCGGATTGATCAAAGCACATTTGTCACAGTTAAAACACTTAGTGCTTCTTCAGCACTTTGGTCGGGACAAATAGCTGAAATCATTGCACAGAAAGTTGTCTGTGTTTTTGGGAGGGGGCGGGGGAGGGGGGGGGGTGCAGCATCCTTCTCAGCATCCTTGCAGGCAGTCGATAGTTGAGCTATTCAAGTGTCATTTGCAGTGCTGTAGCACAGGCAAGTTACACAAACTAGTGCTAGCTTTCAGCGGCACTTCATCATCTCTGAACACTTCCCCTGATATTTGTCTTCTGTTCTGTTTCTTTCTTTCTCTCTCTCTCTCTCTCTCTCTCTCTCTCTACACACTCACCGATCTCTGCACCACCTTTCCCCACTCTCTCAATCCCTTTCTCACTCATTCTCTTCTACTTGACACTCTCTTACCTTCCCCCTCTCTTTCACACACTTTCTCTCTCTTATTCCTTTCTCACTCTTCCTCTCCTCTGTCTATCCATCCCTCCCTCCATCCATCCCTCCATCCATCCCTCATCTATCCCAGCCCACTTGGCATGAGATCAGCAGGCCGCAGATCCACGGCTACGATATGCAGTGTCTGGCCCCTGTCGGCCGATTCCAGTTCGTCTCGGGCGCCGACGAGAAGGTGTTGCGTGTTTTCCGAGCGCCCCGCAACTTTGTGGAAAACTTTGCCAACATCTCCAACACTCCTCTTCAGCAGCTACTGGCCTCCAAAGTAAGTGATCGGCGAAAAACCTGGAACCTGAAATCTGTCAAATGCAGTTTAGTTTTGCTGGTATTCATGTGTCATGATCTCTAATTTAACTCTTACCTGCGCTGCCATCTGCCATCTGGGCTGCTCAGTCTAGTCACTGGAGTGGCTGGAGAAGGAAGTGCTTCTGACAGTAACTATTCTTTTGGCTGCATCAATAAGCGTCTGAGGTGTTGAAGGACTATTTAGTCTCGCGTTCAGCGCCTGCTTGGGGTGCCATGGAGGGAAGGTGTGACTGTACTGCCCGTTTTCAGAGGAGATTTGCCATCCGCTGTGGTGGTGATGGGACTGATTGAAGCCTGAAGGGACCCATTGCTGTGGGGTTTCAAAATAAATCTCCTCGATGCCGCCTCAAGGGTTTACTCGAATGAATGCTCACTATGTGTTGTTACTTTGTGTGTGTGTGTGTGTCTGTGTGTGTGCAGGACACCATAGACTTGCCTGAGGGGGCAAGCACACCAGCATTAGGCCTGTCAAATAAAGCTGTCTTTCAAGGTGCGTATTGTAGATTGTTGTCCAGCTGCTCTCCATTGCCTTCAATTGACTTGTCTGAAAGGAAGAACATATTCTGTTTCAGTTCAGTACATATGGACTGGTTGAAGAGAGGTCGATTATTAGCATCCATTTGCATTAGCATCACAACTGTTTCCTCAGGGTTTCCGTTCTAATGTTCCAGATGGCTGGTGCATGTGATCTACTGTATAATCGAAGCTGAGGTAGTTTGGGAACTAAAGGGAACGTTAGGACTTTTTTTGTTTTTGCCGTTGGAACGGCCTATGAATGTTCTAAGACCCTGTACACATTAAACGGGGTAATTATGAATACGCACGTCCGTTTGCCCCCCGTCCACATTGATATGGAGAATTCCAAAACCGAAAACGATGCTTTTTAAATACGATCGCTAAGATGGATCGCTAAATCTGAAAACTCGGGATTCGCGTTGTGTTGTGTGCACCGAAAATGGAGACTTCTGAATATGATGACGTATGATATTTATATATACCCGGCTTAGTGTGTACATGATCTAAGATTGCTGTTGTAATTAATTGTATTTGGTGTGTGCAGGTGACTTGCTAAGCAAGACTGAGAAGGAGGAGGACGGGGAGTACAGCAGTGTGTCAGACCAGTATAAAGAGTCTTACTTCCAGCCCCTCACTCTCACAGGTAACACACACACACACACACACACACACCACAACACACATGCAGATTATGTCTTCACAGACCCTAAGAGAGCATAACCCTCGGTGGCCTCCCCGCTGCTCATGTCTTCATGACCTCATGATGCCCCATTTCTTATGACAACTAGCTATTAGCGCTTAGCAGCGGGGGCCAGACTGAACAACCAGAGGATGAACAGATCGACTGAGGACAACTGTTATTATGAGAGAGAGAGAGAGAGAGAGACAGAGAGAGAGAGACAGAGAGAGAGAGACAGAGAGAGAGAGACAGAGAGAGAAAGAAAGAAAGAGAGAGAAAGAAAGAAAGAGAGAAAAGAAAGGAATGACTGAAGAAAGGGGAGAGGTGGAGAGATGGTTAGTGGCTGATCTGGAACAGGTGGGGTGATTGGCGAAGGGGGAAGTGCCCTCTGTGGGTTGGGGGTCCACGGTGGGCCTTGGCATTTTAGCCTGAATGCTAATTAGAGCGATTGGCTATTATGTCACTTGGGGGAAAAGGGAAATCTTAATCACTGCTGGAGTCCATACAGGAACACTGAGGTGAGCACAGAATAAAACACTTTGTTTTCTTTTTTACTTTCCTTTTATTTCTCTGCCTCTCTCTCTCCCTCCCTTCCTCCCTCTCTCCCTTCCTCCCTCCCTCTCACCTCTCTCCTCTCTTTCTCTCTCTCCATATCCCTCATTCTTTTTTTCTTTTCTTTTCTTTTCTCTCTATGGGGGTGAGGCCAGGACACAATTAGAGTGAAAGTCGGGGGAATCCGCCACCAAATGAAATTGGGGAGTTTGAGGAGAAGGGGGGAGGTGATGGAGGTTAGTGGGATCGGAGAGGTGTGAGTGTGTGTGTGTGTGTGTGTGTGTGTGTGTGTGTGTGTGTGTGTGTGTGTGTGTGTTGAATGGGGAACAAGCGGGGCCATTTCAGGACCTGTGCAGATCAGCCAGTCAGCCTGTTGCATAAGCGTCTGAGCAGGGACACGTCGGCCCCCGAATGGGCTCTCCCCACCGGCCAGCAATCGCTGGTGCGGCGCGGCGCGGCTAAATCAGGTTTGCTGCCACCTATTTCAGAGCCAGCCGACGCTGAAAATTGAGATAAAGGCTAGGGTGTTTTGTTTATTTATTTATTTCTGTCTTTATTTATTTTGGGTGCGATGCGGAATGGGCTTTTTTCAGGAGAAAATTGGGTGAGGGATTTCAGGCCATGCCGCAATCCGGGGCCGACGACAGGGGCAGCCTACTGAGTTAGAGCGAGGGTGAATGTCTGGAGAGACGGGCTGTTCGTTCGTGTAGCTTTTTATTGCTTTTATTGCTTTTATTTATTTATTTTGTTGTTTGTTTGTTTGTCTGTCTGCCTGCCCCTCCTCCGCCTGTCTGCTTTGCCCACCAGCCACCAGTTGCTTGGACTTCTGTGAGCGATGTGTGCTTCTTGGAGTTTGTTTGTTATTGTTTGTTTCTTTGTTTGTTTCTTTCTTTGTTTATTTCTGTGTTTGTTTATCTATTTATGTATTTATGTATTTGTGTGTTTGTTTGTTTGTTTGTTTGTTTGTTTGTATGCACAGCGCCTCCGCCAGAGGATCACCTTCTCCAAAACACTCTGTGGCCAGAGGTCCAGAAACTGTAAGTCCAACCACTCTGCCCTCCAGCACACACACACACACACACACACACATATACACACACATATACACACACATATATACATACACACACACACACACACACACACACACACACACACACACACACACACACACAAGCACACTCTTTCATCTGCCAGCAATACCACATAATACTTCACTCTTCTCAGACTTGACAGAAAGCGCCACAGGACCACTGAGCTGCCTTCAGTTCCACGTCAACAACCCCCCCTCCACCCTCCACCCCCACCCACACCCCCACCTCCGTCCGCTTGTTCTCTCATATCATAGCCACATGTGGAATTATTTTTCATTCTTGTTGATGGAGGTGTCAAGGCGTGGAGTGCTTGTTCCGCCGAGCCCTCAGTCCCTCACACTAAAAGTCTGACATATTATGCTGACATTTACTCAAAAGTGCAGCCATTGTGTTGTTGATGGTTGCCGACGGAGACGCCCGCTGATAAATGTGTTTCTGAATAATACAGAAATCAATCTCAAGTAGGGCCCACTTTTATATAACTTGTTTTATTTGTTAGATTTTTTTCTTTTTTTTTTTTTTTTCTTTTTACAGACTGCAAGAGTCTCACCTCACATCAGCCATGGATTTGCATTTACATTGATGTTTTAAAAATGAGGAGATTTCAGCTCAGTCCAACATGGCTGCCATTGTTAACTCCTGCAGACTCCTTCCTCATACTTTGTCTTACTGCTCTTTCCAGTGTTCATATGCATGAAGGCAAGCCCAGAGCTCAACCTGGCACTTGAGCTCTTCATTGCTCTCAGATTATGTGTGTGTATGTGTGTGTGTGTGTGTGTGTGTGTATGTGTGTGTGTGTGTGTATGTTTGTTATTGCCCTTTAGTGCTCAAAACACACTCTTAATGGCAAATGAAGAGCAGTCACTCCGAGGTCTGCCCTGGAGTCATCTGTCTTAGATTTGGGCATCTGTGTGTGTGTGTGTGTGTGTGTGTGTGTGTGTGTGTGTGTGTGTGTGTGTGTGTTTATGTGTTTTAGGGTTGGGAGCAGCTGTGTGGCAAGTGAGGCTTTGCTGATTGATTGACCTGATTGACGGCTTGTTTTGCGGCTTCCAAAACGAGGGCAGAGTTTTGTCCTTTAGCTTGGTAAAACCGCAGAGAGTGTTTAATTACCCCCCCCCCCCCCTCCCCCCTCTCTCTTCCTCGTAGGTACGGGCACGGCTTCGAGCTCTTCTGTCTGGCGTCGGACGCGGCAAGGACGCTCGTTGCTTCCGCCTGCAAGGTACTCGCCTGACAACAACAACAACAACAACAAGGACTGTGCAGCCCACTGCTGCTGCCGCCGCTGCTGCAGACAGACCCAGAGACATGAAAACCACACTGCCACAGTTATGACATCCAGTCAGACGACAGCTAGACAAACACGAGACACCTGCGCTCGCTTACACACACACACACACACCCACACACACACCTGCTCACACTTTGTCTCTAATTCACATACATACACACACACACACACACACGCACACACACACACACCTGCTCACACTTTCTCTCTAATTCACATACATACACACACACACACACACACACCTGCTCACACTTTGCCTCTCTTATGCACACACACACACACACACACAATGTCTCTCATATTAAAATCCCTCCCTCTCCTTCCTTCTTACACACACACACTTGCCAAACATGCTGTGAAATTCCACCGTGTGCTACCGGATGCCTGTTTAATTAATTCATCTCGGCGGCTGGTGGAGGTTGAGGTGGCGGAGGTGATGGCTGTGTGTGTGTGTGTGTGTGTGTGTGTGTGTACACAGTCAGCGGGCCTGCCAGAGCACCTGTCTCACACGCTGTGGCCGAGTGTTTCATTAACCGCTGACCGTGCCGATCGGCCACGCTCCCCAAAGGTCAAGCAGGCAATAAGTGACACCATCTCGCTCCGGATCGTCCATTTCTCCAGTCCCACTGCTCCCTCTGTGGTCCTTTCCCTTCTCCCTCACTCTATCTGTCTGTCTCTTTCTTTCTCTCTATCTATCGTTCTTTCTCTCCCTCTCTCTCTACTGCACTCTCTTCCTCTCAGCCTCTCTGGGGTTTTTCTTTAATTAGGTGTTTGCCAACAAATAGTTGGAGGGACAGGCAGGGTCCTGTCTTGGGGGTCACAGGCAGAGTCCTGCCCTTAGTGTGTGTGTGTGTGTGTGTGTGTGTGTGTGTGTGTGTGTGTGTGTGTGTGTGTGTGTGTGTGCGTGTGCGCGCGTCATTCTCTAATGGGAAAGAGGAGAGTGGAGGGGAAAGACAGAGAATGTAAAAGTGGGGGTGTTGAGAGCAGCGGTGTGACCACATATAGTTCCTGGAGCCCATCATGGCTGGCTGCCTTCACAGGAGAGAGGATGAGGAGAGAGGAGAGAGGAGGAGGAGAGAGAAGGAGGAGAGAGGATGAGGAGAGAGGAAGAGGAGAGAGGATGAGGAGAGAGGATGAGGAGAGAGGAGAGAGGATGAGGAGAGAGGAAGAGGAGAGAGGAAGAGGAGAGAGGAGAGCAGATGAGGAAAGCGGATGAGGAGAGAGGAGGAGGAGAGAGGAGAGAGGATGAGGAGAGAGGAAGAGGAGAGAGGAAGAGGAGAGAGGATGAGGAGAGAGGAAATAGAGAGAGGAGAGCGGATGAGGAGAGCGGATGAGGAGAGAGGAAGAGGAGAGCGGATGAGGAGAGCGGATGAGGAGAGAGGAAGAGGAGAGAGGAAGAGGAGAGAGGATGAGGAGAGAGGAAGAGGAGAGAGGATGAGGAGAGAGGATGAGGAGAGAGGAGAGAGGATGAGGA
>JASCQY010000068.1:9320087-9332587 GCA_030264315.1 Sardinella tawilis
TGTGTGGGTGTGTGTGTGTGTGTGTGTGTGTGTGTGTGTGTGTGTGTGTGTGTGTGTGTGTGTGTGTGTGTGTGAGATGCATTCGCCAAAGGCAGGGGCTTGCTGATAAAAACAGCTGATTGATATCTCAGGGCATTATTTACCCTTATTGCCCTGCTGGGGTGGCTTGTTGACACCAGAGCTTGTTGTTTGTTGTTTTGTTTGTTTGTTTCTTTTTTTCTTCATCTTGCCGAATTGCTGCTGGCAGTCAGCAGAAGAGCGCCCATGGCTGGTGCTCAATTAGTGTCAGAAGCGATTCCTGCGTGTCGTGCGGTGGCCCTGTCTGCCGGCTAGCGATGAGGCAAATGCAGCAGGAGGAGCTGAAATCGGATGTGATTACTACTTAGGCCAAGGTTGCGGATTCGCGGGCAGTCAAGTCGTGCTATTCTGCGTCTGGGGGGAAATTGCATTGTCAGTGTCCGTAACAGTAAATCCTCCAGCTCCTCTCCAATTCGTCTGGGACGCCATGAGGTCCATGTGAGACGTGCCCGTTTGGCTGTCTGTCAAAGCGCAACTCGCGCTCTTATTGGCTGGACCGGGGGCCCGTGTGTGGGGCTGGCACGTGTACTTGAACGATCTCCTCGCGGGGTTCCGCCTCTCCGCTCGGGGACGGCAAGAGCAAGGGCCATTAATTATGGAAAGAAGCGGATCCGCAAAGATGAATGTGTGTTTGCTGCTGAAAGGTTAAAAGCCGTCCCATGATTTATACATGCTCCTGGGGTGGGTGGTGTGTGTGTGTGTGTGTGTGTGTGTGTTTGTGTGTGTGAGTGTATGTGTGGGTGTGTTTGTGCGTAAGTGTGTGTATGTGTGATTGCGTGTTAGAGATGTGTGTGTGTGGGTGTGTTTGTGTGTTAGAGATGTGTATGTGTGTATGTGTGTGTGGTGGTCTTAGAGCAGGAGGTTGAGGGTCCCAGTGTGTTGTATTGCCTGAGATGGGCTGATTGGACTAATGGCGGATTGAAGACGTCCTCCTTCACTCACGGCTGACCGGCCGCATGGATTTCCAATCGCTCAGGGATGCCATTGGCGAGCTGTAATGAGCTCCTCACCCCGAGACAGTCTGGAGTCGAGGCCAGACGCGTGCCAACACACACTCTTTCTCTCTCTCTTTCTCTCTCTCTCTCTCTCTCTCTCTCTCTCTCTCTCTCTTTCTTGCTCTCTCTCACTTTCTCAGTCTCTTTTCTTCTCTCTCTCTGTCTCTGTCTGTGTCCATGTCCCAAGCGTATGTTCCTCTTGCTGTGACTGTCTTATAAATAGCCCCCTTGCTCATGTGTTCCCTCATATGGGCAGGAAACCACATACATGATACATACTGTACATGTGTACGGCTTCACACAGACGGCATGTGTTTGTGGACATGTTTACTTAAATGCGTACATGTGTACCAACTGTATGTTGTGTCCGTCAACATAACCACAAACACAGGGACACAAACCCACATGGACATACATGCGCTATACTAAATGTAGACACCATTTCTACATACAGTGGCTGTGCTGTGCTAGCTCATATGTCAGAAGAAATATGTGATGGAATGTTATAGGAGGACATGTCAGGGATAACGTTCTGCGAGGCGATCATGATCGTGGAATAACTCACTACAGAGAGATGAGAGCCCGACACATAGAGGTGTTTCTTGTTTGTTTGTTTTTTTTTAGGGCCTTTGCCTTTAATCAGATAGGACAGCTGAACTGTGTCAAGAAATGAGTGGGAGAGAGAGATGGGAAGACAGTAAGAGTCAAATGAGAATGTAAATGAAAGTACAAACAATTGCAACTGCCCCGGACCTTTAAGTTTTAAGAGGTATAGCTCAGTCTTTGTGGGGAAAAAAGGCCCATACATAGTATAGAGTATATTTTACAGCATGTACCATATATATCATATCTAACATATTATATCTAATGAGTCTCGCTGGACTGTGAGGTGTTTAAACAGGATATACCGTATACTCACGACACAGTTTGGGACTTTATTGAAGACCACCAAGAGAGCCTGTATAGGATATATACTCAAGACACACTACTTAGTTTGTGACTTTAGTGAGGACCACCAAGAGAGCCTGTATAGGATATATATATACTTAAGGCACACTACTTAGTTTGTGACTTTAGTGAAGACCACCAAGAGAGCCTGTATAGGATATATACTCAAGACACACTACTTAGTTTGTGACTTTAGTGAAGACCACCAAGAGAGCCTGTCTAGGATATATACTCAAGACACACTACTTAGTTTCTGACTTTAGTGAAGCCACCAAGAGAGCCTGTATAAGATATATACTCAAGACACACTACTTAGTTTGTGACTTTAGTGAAGACCACCAAGAGAGCCTGTATAGGATATATACTCAAGGCACACTACTTAGTTTGTGACTTTAGTGAAGACCACCAAGAGAGTCTGTCCTTCTCCTTCTCTGTGGAGTTCCTCAACAGACCCTGACTCCTGAGGGGTGCTAATTTGGACTCCTCTGAGACCACCCAAAGTTATTTTCAGAAGGAAACGAGTTAACAAGATGAAAGTCATGCAAGATAGATGAGAGAAATCGCAGCTTCATTCATATTTGATGGCCTGGCTTAAGATGCATTACCCAACAAGACAAACAAACAACCCACAGGGAGACAGAACGAGGAGGAAATAATTAGTCTCCTTCGTTCACCTGCTAGACGTGGCATGAGGAACCAACTATACCATTATGTAGGGCCTCAGACATCTTCTTACTGCGCTCATTCACTCAGGATAACAAAGGAGCCAAGAAACGTGCAGAGACACACATTTAAAGGCACATCAATCCACACCCACACACCGCTACACACACACACACACACACACACAGATAGAAATGTGGACAGACAGACACACTCACACACTCACACACACACACACACACACAAACACACACACATACAGATAGAAATGTGGACAGACAGACACACTCTCACACACACACACACACAGAGCGCCGTGGCGTATTGCAGAAAGTGTTTCTATTTGTTTATTTATTTATTTGCGCATTTATTTATTTATTTACTCTTAGCCTCAGCATGTGGGCACATCATCCCATTAGGAGCTGGAGCCACGCATCAGGTGACCGGGTCAATCGATAACGACGCATAGACTCTCCTCATTAGGGAGAGGAGCCCCACAACCAGACAACCTGCCACGGTTACCCCGCCTAACACACACACACACACACACACACACACACACACACTCATATCTTCATTACAGTAATGCCTTCGCCTGTAGAGTCATGACCACTGCCTCTAAGTGGCCATACTGTATGCGAATACAACTTTACTGGTGGAAAACACCAACAATCTCAGAAGAGTGTGTAAAGATTTGTAACTTCATCTGAGGGAACATAAATCAATTGGTGCACTTAGGGGTGGTAAAGCACATAAAACGATAAGCTGAAATATGAATACTTTGGCTGCAAATCTGTAGAAGTCCATTCTCAGAAATATGCAAAAGTGTGTAATAATTTGCAGATAATCTCTACCAAATTGCAATTTCATTCTCATTATCAAGCCAAAACAATCCAATTGGAATTGGACTGATAGTAAAGTTTATTACAGTAAAATCTATTTCTGTTGATTCGTCGTAAATGCGCTTAGAGGGTTTTACATCTAAACTCATCATATGTAGTTTGGTGGAGATAAACTAGATACTAGTTTTCTTATAATCATACCCCACTTGTCACCAATTTTCAGCATGGCCTTCACTGCTAAACTGAGTGTAAATATACACTGCACAAAAAATCAAAGGAACACTAAAATAATGCATCCTAAATGTCAGTCTTATTAATCACATGCTTTAGTTAAATGTGTTGACAACAACTTGAATTATTATTAAATTAAATTTAAATCAAATTAAATTATTAAATGCGAAAATCATTTTTTATCCCATGGGGGTCTAGCCTGGCTTTCGCGACCATCAAAGCTCATATGAGCTTAGTCTGGCCAATCCTAGCCGGCTTTTTAAAGGCAGAATCAATGTTAAACTCGTTTAGCCCGCCTCCTTCACTTTGGAGTAAATGCTCGCTTCTCATTGGTGCCTGAAATTCTGTGACAGGAAATGCAGTAAATAGGCAACTTGTCCATACTGACTTGAACATGAAATTTTGTGCAGTGTCACAGGAGGTATGGGCAAGCCCAGGCTAATGGGGGTCTTGAAATCCTATTCAAAATAAAAGTAGAAACTCTTTCGGTGTACAATGTGTTTTTTGAGCAGTGTATGATGCATATTTATTGCTGTTTGCAGCCCCAGTCTTCTCAATCCTCCGTCCCTCTTCCTCTTCCCACTCTTCATCCTCATCCCTGAGGCATGGGGGCCGGTGGGGAGGAGGGCCGGATGCTCCGAGCCACGGGGATGCCGGATGGGGCCCACTGCATCTCCCTCCGGCTGGCTGGCACTTGGCATGAGCAGAGACCTGTGCATCAGGAAGAGACTCGCGGGCGATTACCCCACTCCCGTGTGTCCGACAGGAAGCACTCAGACAGAGCGCTGTGATACTTTATATCTACGCCTTGCCTCACTCTCTTGCATGCTGTATGTATACACATACATGTCTAATGTATACACGTACATGTCTAATGTATACACGTACAGTATGCTGAGGAGAGAGAGAGAGAGAGAGAGAGGTACACTGCTTATAGATAGATAGATAGATACTGTAGAAGCAATATGTATAGATACTGAGATATTTATAAACATATCACTAAATATCTTTATAAAACATATCAGCCACTGGATCCAAAATGGAAGCTTGCACTCAGAGACATGGTTTAAGCTTGGTACAATCTAAAACATATTAGACATGTTTTTTTAAGAAACTCCTTTGTCTTTGGTGTGCAGATCTCTTTCACCGACAAGCAGAACAAAGAAAATCCCTCACTGGTTGTGATCAGCGTTTAAAACGCAAATGCATCATTACCACCTTCATTGGTAGAGGCTGTTTTCATGGCAAAGGGAACTTAGATGCTTTGGCGCATCTGGAAAATAAAAAGACACAAAATGGATTATTACTGTACAGTATGAGCAGACTGTGAGCCTTCAGTTTGTACCTTGAGTGGGGTTCTGTGAAAAGCTAAGGGGTAAATATCTTGAAGACTTTATTTATCAAGGGTTAGGGGTTTATGGTCATTAAAGGAACAGTATGGAAGTTTGTGGCCAAAACCGGTACTACAATAACATTCAAAATACTGCAGAGCAAAGTCTCCCCTCACTCTCCTCCCAGACAAGAGGTTGCCAGCTGGATTGCCGAAATCAGAGAGATGAAAGGTGGCGCAACAGGCTAAAACAAATAATACACACATAATATACTCATAACGACAACATAAACATAAGTTGAGGGCTGCAACTTCACTTTTGTAATGGGAATATTCTTTTGTGGATAGCTGTATAGTCAGTGATAAAAGTATTGGAAATTATCATGATTCCTTAATGTATAGTGATATATTAGGATCATTTCATTAGTTTACATGTATTTCTTACATACTGTTCCTTTAAACACTACTGACTGAATTACAGTGTCCTCCCTAACACTAAGCCCTGGACCCTCAAAGAACCCTTAAAGGAGAAATCCAGTGTGAATGAATCTATACTTCTGTGCGAGGTCACTGAGTGCTGCCAGTGGGAAAAAGAATGAAAAAAGTTGATGCCGCATGCAGCAGAGTGACTAGCAGAGGGGCAGCTAACAGTAGCCTCACTGAAAGGGGCACAGGAAGTCACTCTCAGTTGCATTTCCCTATGTATGCCCCATTCAGTTAGCTTTAGCTGCTGGTTTGCCTTCCACTTTAAATTATATCAGATTTCCTTGTTCTTTTTTTTCCCAGCAGACAGCACTCTGTAACATCAAACAACAGGGCAATGTAATCCATCACATCGTATTTCCCCTCTAAAAAATAGGAATCAGTCAGTCATGAAGTTGGTTCATGGCAGTTCTTTGAGGGTTCAGGATTTTGACACTGGGATTTATCCACTTTGTAGGTAAATGCCTGAGATCTCAAGGTGTGATCATACTCTGCCTAAACCAGATGTAGTTCAGAGCCAGGGACCAAAGCAGCTTAGCCTCCAGCTATTTCATGACAATTAGCACATCATCGCTCTAATCGTACCCTGGACTGATCCATCCTGTACCCCCAAGAAGCTTCCGGAGCTCCCAGCGTTGCATCGTATCGACCGACCCGTTAAAAAGGTCAATACCTTGCCAAGCAGCTGGAACACCTGCATGGCCCACAGTCAGGCCTGCACACACAGACACACACACACACACACACACACACAATCACAGGGTGTCCCACCTGAGCCTGTTCTTTCCCAGGCCCCATTGTTGCTGCTATTGCTGGTCCACTGGTTCAGGGTAATGGTGCTATAAATGGGCCTCAAAACTGCTGGCTCAAAAAGTCAGCTGTTTGGAAAGGTGATGTCCCAAAAACACTGCTGACAAAGTGTGTGTGTGTGCCTGCCTGACGGGCAAAAAAAATTCCACAACCGCACTTTGAAAGGACCAAATGATATTTATACCACACTTTCCTAAGCAGTTTTGATGCAAGGACACAGCTGGTTAGCATCTAATATCTCCCTTAGTCAGTGCGAAAACACCAAAGACACTGACACCCAGAACCATATTTGCCTGCATATTTATACAGTAAAAATGAGGCCTAGTCATTGTAGTGGAAAACACATCTCATATTCAATATTATGCAATACAAATCATCTGGGAATTGTGAAATTATTTGCAACATAGTGGCACATTGCACATTTGAATGAATCTCATACGTTTCCATTACTCTCATCTGTGAGGGGAAAACATTAATAGACTAGACGTTGTCCAATCATTAAATTGGGAGACAACATTTTTCCAAGTGCATTACTGTGACTAGTAAATGGAGTGCAATTAAGCAAGTGGCATTTTTCAGCCGAGTGGAAGATTTGGGGGTGGGGGGGCGTCAACTAAACACAATTGTGGGGGATATCAGCATGAGGCTGAACGAGTTCTTCTGCACAATTTCACCTGACCAACAGAGCCATTACCAGAGTCTATTCAAGACTGTTTTTCTTCTTCTTTCATGGTTTTATTTGAATTAATTGATATACAGTATTTGGGGAAAAAAGACATACAGTATAAGATAAAAACTTGACAAGTGTCAGATTGTCTCTCTAATCAAGTGAGTTTTAAAAAATAAAACAATTTCAGTAGTTTTTTTCAGTAGTCAGTTGTCTTTTTCAGTAGTCTTTCTCAGTCATCAGTTGTCTTTTTCAGTAGTCTTTTTCAGTAGTCAGTAGTCTTTCTCAGTCGTCAGTTGTCTTTTTCAGTAGTCTTTTTTAGTAGTCAGTAGTCTTTTGCAAGTGTCACTGTGGGCTGTTCGATCTCCATCAGCCACTTGTGCACGGCAGTATTCCTCTGCACAGTCTTCGCCATATCCAGGTTCAGCACCTGGAAGTCCTCCCTCTCTCTCTCTCTCTCCCTCTCCCTGTCCACATCCAGTCCGCTCCGGGCACCTCCTCTCCCCCCAAGGCGGGATGTTGATGGCAGCATATCCCAGCTCCCCCTGCGGCCCAGGCTGGTCTTGGGGATGGTGATCAGGGCCCTGCGCTCGGCAGAGGTGCCTGCTCGCCAGGCCTGGCTGCTTCCGGTCCCAAAACCACCACCGGCAGCGCCACCTCCGCCTCCTCCTCCTCCTCCTCCTCCTCCACCTCCACTTGCGTATCCTGCCCCATAGGTGGAGCGCTGGTGCATGTGGCGCAGCTTGCGGTAGTAGACGCGGCAGCTGAAGCCGTCCAGCCAGCTGAGGGCCACGTGGCTCTGGAGCGCGGCCAGGCTGGGGTAGAGCCACAGGCAGCTGGCACAGCGGTACCGCAGCTGCCCGTTGGAGTGGTCCAGCGCCGACGTCTGACGCAGGAAGCTGAAGTCCAGCAGGTCCTCCTGCCTCGGCTCCACTGAGCGCGTGCGACCCTGGGGCTCGTGGTGGTGCCGTGGGTGGCTCTGGTGCTGCTGCTTGTGCTTGTGGTGGTGGTGCTGGTGGTCCTCGGGCACTGCTGGGAGGCGGCTCAAGGTCATGCTTTGGGGGCACGGTGGGATGCCAGCAGGGGTGGTGGTGGTTGTGGTGGTGTGCCCTACCCACTTCACTGGAGGGATGGCGATGGAGCTTTGGACCGGATCTGCTGTAAAGTGGAGAAATAAATATGTAAAAAACAGACCAAATAACGTCAACAACCTCTGTCATTGTTATCATGAGCGACAGCAACACCATTAACACCATCATGATATGAAACTTAAAAGCTGGAGGGACAATGTAAGTGTGTATTAACCAGCCAGTGATGGTATTCAGTATTGAGATACACAATACAATGTGCCCTCCAATCTTTTCTCATGGCTAAATTCAGAACTCAGACTTGGCTGTGGAAGCAGGATGGATTTTAGTTCAATTCTGCTCTCATTCTTTAAAATAAATGTGGTGCTTCTCGTGCTATTGATGAATTTTAGAGTCTCGACTGAGGGCCTGGGTCTGAGTTGGAGAACTATTTTAACCTCTTGTAAGAATCAGAAAGAAAACACACAAACACACAAAAGACCCACGTGTTGCATTAGTTGCATCACCTCTCAGACTTCACTTTAGGCCATGTGAACATGGGAGGCTGGGTAGAAATAGTGATATATTCCCTTATTCCAATATTTATTCCTTATACTCCCTTATTCCAATGAAGCTTCTGCTTCAGAATTAGCTGAGCATTACTGTGCAGTAAAGTCTGTAACTCCAGTGTTACCGTAGCTACAGCTGAGAGGCTATGGTGCTAGCTGCCTAGAAACAAGCCAGAAGCGGACACTCCAGAATTCATTCCACAAATCATTAGTACATATTTATGATGATAGCTGAATACCAAAAATCTCATCCTCACAATGTACATTATCTAAGCACTGTGTCTGTTCTATTAAATCATTTTGAAAGTGTTGCCCAAAGGTGCATATCCAGTTTTAAATCAACACCACATTTTTCTTTCTTCTGTGTGATTTGCAATGTTTGCCTATGCTTGTGCAAATGATTTTAGTTTTAAAACAACGGGCTGTTGTCAACGCTCGCCCTCCAAATGTGAGTGTTTCTCATGTGTCGACTGAAATTTCGCCCCTCTGAAAATGGAACATGCTTGTTTTGACAGGATCTGCCAGGAACATTCGTTTTGGGACATTAAGACGAACAGACTCCATACTCCGCAGAGCAAGTGTGATATCTGTTCTGACTGTGCTCATTCCTCTATCACCATGGAGATGGGTTTTTTTCGTCTTCTAGAAGATTTCTGTTGCCATTCAACACAGTGAGGATATATATCTATGTACTCAAACTCAACGCAGTTTATTTTTATATTGCAGAGAGAATGTTTTGAAAACCATGTAAATCAATCCAAAAAAACAAAAAAATTAAAGGTGGTTTTATTTCTAAGAAATACTCCAAGTATTGATCCAAGTAGAATCTCCCGATTTTGATCTTTGTCTCTTTTGTATGTGTGTGTAGCCTATTTCCAATTTTTGCATCACTGTTGCTGCATAATAGTTTGTACACAAAACCTGAAGTTTGACCATCCCAAATATGGAAAGATCTGAAATTATGCAATACAGATCAGGAAAAGTCATCATTCTGGTTACTTTTTCACATGTATTTATTTATATTTTTGTGTTGTACAGTATGTTTTTTTTTTGTCACTGGGCAAACATTCTTCCACTCTTTTCAAGCCACTCATAAACTCTGTCCATCTTCTTTTCTTTCCCTGTCTTGCTCTTCATGCCTTCTGTTGCCATGGCAGCAGGGGTGGTGCTGTCATTGGAAGTGGTGATGGTGCTTGGCTGCACCATGCACCCGGAGATCGTCATGGCGCCCGGGGCGCCGTTGACAACGGCCCTGGTCCTGGTGCTGCGCATGTTCTTGAGCTTGCGGTAGAAGACCCGGCAGCTGAAGCCGTCCCTCCAGCCATTCCTGACATGCTCCACCAGCGGCCCCAGCCCTGGGTAGTAGTGCAGGCACGCCGAGCACTTGTACATTCGCTCCCCGCACACCATCTCCACCGCCGACGTGGCCCGGATGAAGAGGGGGTCCGCGTCCCCTCCTAGCGCCCCCTGGAGGCAGGGAGTATGGCTCAGGCCCTGGGGGTTGCTCTGATGGCCCGGAGGGCAGATGGGCACTTCGGAGGCCAGCTCTGGCTGGATCGGAGTGCCACTGGGGCTGAGGCCGAGCTCCGTGGACTGCGAGAAGTTATGGAGCGTCTCTGCACACGGGCTGGTGGGAGCTGGCGGGATGGAGGGAGAGCAGGCCTGGCAGGGGAACCCGTCACAGGAAGTAGACGCCAGCTGGGGAGTTGGAGTGCCTTTGGGTTGGATGCTCAGGCAGTCAGAGAGACTACTGCATCCTGGAAAGGGATAAAACCACAGACTGTGGATCAAACAAGATTTTCACTGCGGCTTCATAGAGCTCTACATTCAATTATTTCAGGCTTTGAGAGGAAAATATTGATAGATGGTTAAAAGATTGATGTTAGATATAATGTGTTTTCACAGGGGAAACAAAGCTTTATGGAGAATATTCCACCAAGGGCAAAAAAAATGTGTATTTAATTTGCAATGACCTTTAAAATGTCATGGAATTTCCAACTGTGGTCAATCCATCAAACGGTCATGGTCAGTTTTTACACAGAGATTAATATCCTGTGGTGTCTTTTGATTAATTACATAATATTTTCACAATATGTTGGTATTACATGATAATAAACAACAAAAGGGCAACCACAGAACAGTGTGGTGTTATAACCAGTGTTATAACCTACCTGGTTTGTCAGGGGCATTCGCCTTTGTTTCTGGCTCTTCCACTCACGACCATCGACACTTATGCCTCGCATCGTTGCCTTAAGAGGCAGGCTATGGATTTATTGCCATGGCAAAATTATGTGGAGAATTTACTAGGGGTTTGCAGCGTCACTGATAATAACTAACCTGACTCTCGCCTGATCCTTGTAGTTCCGCCATGCTCCACCAGGGGTGTTTCACTCCACACAAGGATCTGGGACTACTCAATAGGAGATGTATTTCAGTTTTCAAAAATCCTTTCATATGATTGGATAAACCACTTGTCTGTACCTTTATTTACATGCTACTACAACCACTCACATTGCAACCGCTAATGAGAGCATCACTTGTTCGCTGTGTCACATCAATTCAAATCCCGCTCGACTATCCTGATTGGCTCATTATTTCTTGCTGCCTTTGCTCCTGAGTTTGCATTGCCCTCGATTCCAGATCCTTATGTGGAGCTCAGTGATACGCCTCTGGTGGAGCATGGTGGAACTACAAGGATCTGGCCAGAGTCAGGTTAGATATTAACGTGATATCGCAAAAGAGAAGACTACAGATCATGCCATGTCGTTGCTGTGGACATTGTTTTAGGTATTATTTTTATCTGTTAGTGTTTATGTCTGTGTGTGTGTGTGTGTCTATTATTTGGCATAATTTCACCAGTGATCTTTGGTATACCTGTGTGTGTGTGTGTGTGTGTGTGTGTGTGTGTGTGTGTGTGCATGTGTGTGTGCGTGCATGTGTGTGGTGTGTGTGTGTGTGTGTCTATTATTTGGTATCATTTCACCAGCGTTCTTTGGTATACCTGTGTGTGTGTGTGTGTGTGCGTGTATGTGTGTGTAAGAGGGTGCGTGTGTGTGCGTGCATGTGTGTGGTGTGTGTGTGTCTGTATGAAGAAGGCCCTTTCCTTTGTGCTTGTGGGTGTGAAGGACTGCGCCGGTGTGATTAGTGTTATCTCTGGCCACAGCACAATACCTGCTTTGGGCTGCCTGGTTCTGGCCAGCTTCTCGGCCCCCTCTGGGGTAGACAGGCTCAGCTTCCCGTACCCACTCCTCGACGGGCGCTTGGGGTAGAGGCCAAACTCTAAGATGACAGAGACAACACATGAATAGCAAAATGCACAGACTGTGGCTTTGACAGAAATCACAGATTGGTATGGGGGTGGGAAGAGGAAAGGAATAGAGAGAGAGAGAGAGAGAGAGAGAGAGAGAGAGAGAGAAAGCACTGCAATTAGCTCAGAGATTGATAGAATGCTCAAAGCGGCAGAGGGGGAAGAAGAGGAGAGAAGAAAAGCATTGAAATGGAAGCCTGATGATGCTGTCAAGGGAATGGGGAGTGGCTAGGGTTATAGCTAATGATGCTGCCTAAAAGCAATCTACAGACCATTCGGTAAATGGCCCGGTCTAAATATACAGGCTTGGCAGCCTCCTTTGGTAAACAATCACAATACTAAGGCCATTGTACAAAAAGCACACTAGGTTACGATCGAAATGCTTCTCTTCTCTCTCTCTCTCTCTCTCTCTTCCTCACTGCCTTTCTCTCTTTCCATCATTGGCCTTTGCCTACCTTGGGTTTTCCGTATGACAAATTCCATTGGATGGCGATGAGGACAGAATTCTGC
>JASCQY010000068.1:9337587-9339380 GCA_030264315.1 Sardinella tawilis
TTCTATCCGCAGTAACCCTCATTGACGATCCTCCACAGAGAAACCTTTTCTAGAGGTACGAGGTGTTATGATCCAGCCAGTTACTATTTCTTCCTATGTCATGGAATGACGACATAATGTCACACGTATGCGACTGGAAAGACATTGTTTTAAAACATACATAAATATAATAGGTTCTTCCTTATGTAATACAAACTGTCTTAAAAAATGATAAATTACCATAAAATAACAATCTCCTGCAGTCTGAAAATATAGGAATTTTCAGCTGAGAATCTCAAAAGTCTCAGCTGATAGTCTTGTAAAACATTTCTTTTTTTTTAAAGAAAGAAAGAAAAGAAAAATGTCCTTCATGTCAAGTGAGAGTGCTATTTGTTACTACCTATGGCAGTCATTGCTGCTAAACTGTGTTTGTTCTGCCTAGTCCAGTCAGAGACTGCGGCCAAAACACACTGCCCTTAACAATTAGTGATTGTCCATATATACCCTTCTCTGTCCTGCACTCAGCCTCAATGCCCTGGATGATGTGAGTGTGGAATGGTTCGGTCCAGAGCGATGGTTCGGTCCCCCTCTAAGACCGCTCCTCGAAGAACCACTTCTGGTGGTCCGAGTCGGAGCAGGGCTGGAGAGCTGGCCCAGGACCTCCGTTGTCGATCTTGCTCATGGCCTGGACGCACTTCTGGGTCTGCACGTGTTGCAGCCTCCCATCCTGTGGTTCAGAAAGCACACACACACAGGTCACATACACTTACACACATGCACACACACACACACACACACACACACACACAAGCTCCACATCAGCTGTGCTGCCCCGCGATTTCACTACTGCTGGTGGAGGCATTGCATAAGGGCCAGTCATAAATACACCCAGAGTTTGTCCCCATTTGAAATGCTAACGTTTAGCTTCTGAGTGAAGCCAAAGCTCCATTCATACTGTAGGCCTACACACCCATTTCCATTTAGTCCCAGTGATAAGTGTTACAGTGAGTGGCGAGTGTCAATACTAGTGTTTACCCCACCCCTCCTCCAACAGATGTACACTACATGCAGCCTGTGACTGTGAGGTTTAGGCTTGTCAATAGTCTGCACTCAGCAAGAGTCCCTGGGCTCGTGTATATTGACTTGGGGTCGTGTTTATGATCTGAGTCAGACTGGTGGGCTGTCCATTCTAAAATCACAAGACTTTGTTTTCTGTGCAAGAGCGTGTGTGTTGAGTGTGTGAGTAAGCATGGTTTGTGTGTGTGCGTGCATGCATGTCTTTGAGAGCATATAACACTGTGTGTGTGTGTGTGTGTGTGTGTGTGTGTGTGTGTGTTTGTGCTCCCGCACCTGTGTATTTGTATTTGCTTGTTAAAAGTCTGTGGAGCAATTTGGAGAAAGAGAGAGAGAAAGAAAGAAAGAGAGAACGAGTGAAAAACAAATTGAGAAAACTGAAGAGAAGACATGGATCATGGGAAAAAAGGAGGAAAAAGCACTCTGAAAACTGAGGGAGGCCATATGTCTGTCTGTCTGTCTGTTTGTCTGTCTGTCTATCTACCTGTCTGTCTCCCTTACCCGCCTGTCTGGGTCTTCCTGCCTGTCTGCCTGCCTGCCTGCCTGTCTGCTATGCTAGAGATGAGTAGCACTGACACCATGAGCTTCCCTGAGACGGCCTTCCTCTGCCTCTGCCTGAGCCTGAGCGCTGTGCGCTTGAGCGGCAGCTCAGCCAACCTTAGCCCAGACGCCACAGAAGGCAGCGCTGGGCCAGGGACCCCGAGTGCTTTGGGTTGGGGGGGGGGGGGGGGGGGGGGGGG
>JASCQY010000068.1:9381377-9388987 GCA_030264315.1 Sardinella tawilis
GCACATGCCTTGGTGGTGCTGGTGGTGCTGCTGGTGGTGGTGGCGGCATTGGATGCGGTTGCAGCGGCTTAAGTCCTCTCTGCTAAAGGGTATGGCACTGAGCCAAGCAGGGGGTGGGTGAAAGGGAAGAAGGGGGGGGGGGTTTGAGCCTGACACCAGCAACAATCTAAACATTTGGCAATCAAAGCAGTCGCCCATTAAAGGTTAATCTGAGAGCGGAGTCTGACGAGGGAACAGCTATCCCTTCTAGCGCACACAGCCAGAGCCTGACTTCACATTATTCAAATCTCCACTTGAAAGAAAGCAAGAAAGTGAAAATGGAGGAGAGGAGAGAGACAGAGAGAGATATAGAGAGAGAAAGGCACGTACTCCCTCTCAACTCGACAACAGCAGAGGGTTTGATTGCTTCTATCACAGTGCATTACAAATGGCTTCCCCCCATACAATTCTTCTTTAGGAGTGGAGCACTTCCACTGAGCGAGAAGCATCATCACGAATGAGGTGGGTGTGGAGGGAGGGGGTGCTGTGAGAGAGGGTGGGGGGGTGGTGGCATCCTTGATGGAGGAAATGGCTTTTCAAAATGGACAGAGTTACAGGCAAGCTGAAATGGGCTTCACCCTGATCGGTGATTTGGGGGGCGACGGACGTTAAGTGCGCTGGCACAGGAGAGAGTGCAGTGTGGAATTTTTGCCAGCCCTCCAAAAACGAGGCACTCAAACGAGGCTGTCAGCAGCGCCATGTCCTCTGTCCTTAGTCGCTTTCCGCTTCAAAGCCGCAGAATGACTCGCCTACCAGCGTGCGTCTTGGAAGTTATTTGTAGACTGCTGTGGGTGCTTGATGCACCGTAAACAAAGATAAAAGAGACTAATGACAGCATATATGTGTATTTCAAAGGGCTTCACGCTGGGTTGTACGCACCCTTAGCAAAGACACTGCAAAAATGAATAAAAATAAATTATCAAATAGCATTGATGTTGGATCAAATAGCAAAAAAATGAAGTACCCTATGAAATATGTTCCATCTACATCGACTTGTGAAATATTTTTTTTTCTCAATTTGTCTTTTCATCACAATTATGACAGCCAAATCGGGCCCTTACGATATATTATGTGACACAATCAACTTCATTTGATTTACAATTTGGCGATCTTCCAGGTTTGGACAACGCTCTGGTACATTCACATGCCCATTGCCCGCTATCATTTCTATATTAAGACCCTCTAAAGCAGCCTACCATCACATTCTCTACATAGTGATGCATTGTGACGTGTCAGACCACTAAAAGGCATGCAAGTTGAGAGGCAGAAATATCAGGCCTTTCTGGCTGTCGCACTGATGTAGGCAGCCTGCCTTCTTCCTCAGGAAAACAAATCTACCAAATGAGGCCATAACACAGCGGCAAGTCAAGCAATTAGCTGAAACATTCCATCCGAGTGGTACCTCCAACAGGAAATGGTTTCATTTCAGGAGGCTAAATAATGTCTCAACCCCTGTCTTGTCGGCGTCTTGTGCGCGGCTTTCATCTCCAAGAGGACCGCACCGCACTGAGCAGGCGATCCACTCTGAATGTTTACATCTGGAAGGGGATGACCTGTCTGAGGGCCTGTATGTGTGTGTGTGTGTGTGTCACTGTGTAAGTGTGAAATATTGTGTGTGTCACTTTGTGTTTGGATGAAGAATGTACAGATGACTGTGAATGCAAGTATTTGTAAGCTTGTGGCTGTGTTCTTGTTCGTGTGTGTGTGTGTGTGTGTGTTTGCTTGTGTTTCTGTATCTTGGTGTATTTGTTTATGCATGGCAGCCAGCAAGATGGTTGGTTCTGCGTGTGTGTGTGTGTGTGTGTGTGTGTGTGTGTGTGTGTGTGTGTGTGTGTGAGTTACAGACAGTGCGACAGTGTGTGAGTTACAGACAGAGAGATTGAGAAGTATGGGCTTTCTAGGAGCTCTTCATCTGCGTCCCTCATCCGTAACCTTGAGGGAGATAAAGGAGCATTAATACTGGAGCAGACAGTGCCAGGGTGGCAGTGGAACGCCCCGCACACACACCCACAGTCTCACACACACACCCACAGTCTCACACACACACACACACACACACACACACCCAGGTGCATTACTGTTGACCTTGTCTCACTCCATTGCGCTGCCATAATGTTTGCCTTGCTCCTGGTGAGAAAGAACAGCGTGTGTGTGTGTGTGTGTGAGACTGTGTGTGTGTGTGTTTGTGAGACTTTGTGTGCGTGCGTGTGTTAGTGTTTGTGAGACTGTGTGTGTGTGTGTGTGTGTGAGTGTGTGTGTGTTTGTGAGACTGTGTGCGGATGTGTGTGTTTGTGGGACTGTGTTTGCGATGCGTGTTTAACTGTGTGTGTGTGTTTGTGAGACTGCGTGCGCATGTGTGTGTTTGTGAGACTGTGTTTGCGATGTGTGTTTAATTGTGTGTGTGTGTGTGTGTGTGTGTGTGTGTGTGTGTGTGTTTGTGAGACTGTGTGCGGATGTGTGTGTTTGTGGGACTGTGTTTGCGATGTGTGTTTAACTGTGTGTGTGTGTGTGTGTGTGTGAGTGTGTGTGAATATGTCTTTGTGCTTGCTCTTGTCATTAAAATAAACCAACCACTATTGGAGCACCACACTGCATCCCCTCAAAGAAGACAAAGGGCTTTTGTCCCTCTGCATATCAGAGCATTAAGAACAGAGATATGGCAGGTCTTTTAAAAATAGATGCTTCTTCATTTTTACTTGGGTTACAGCATGTCTTTTCTTGTAGGAATTAGAGCATCAGAAATTTCACACCTAAAGTTGGCACTTTGGATCGATCCAAACAAGGACACAGCTACCATAGGCCCTTATTTTTGTGAACATCGTTTTCTTTTTTTAAATCCCTCAGGACAAAAGCAAGAACCTGAATTCTAAATCACTCTGGAGGGACAAAAAAGGATCTTCTGGAGATGTAACAAAAAAAGTAAATGAATATTAATGCAAAGTTTGAAATAAATTGACATCACCGACATTGATGTTGCTTCCAGAGCAAGACGGCATCCGTGTTTGTGTTATGTTGCTTCGCTGTTTGAGGTGAGGAAGGGAGGTGTGAAGCGGAGCCTCTCTTCATCTCTCTCTCCATCTCTCCATCTCCATCTCTCTCCATCCCTCTCTCGTTGAGGCTGCTCACGCTGGTGCTGGGAGTGGGGCCAGTCCGCTGGCTGCAACACAAGACACGAGCGGGAGGCAGAGGCAGCTCCCATGTCCTGTGTTGCAGCCCCCGGCCAGGCCACGGGTCACCTTCAGCTGGCAGCCGCCGCCCGCGCCCGCTCCAGCGCCCCTCCTGCTCCCGCGCCTGCTCCAGCGCCCGCGCCTGCCGACACACCCTGAGAGAGAGAGAAAGAGAGGGAGAGAGAGAGAGAGAGAGAGAGAGAGAGAGAAAGAGAGAGGGGTGGCATGGAGGAGACTGAGAGAGAGAGAGAGAGAGAGAGAGAGGTGGCATGGAGGAGAGAGAGAAAGAGAGAGAGAGGTGGCAGGGAGAGGACACAGAGAAAGCGAGAGAGAGAAGGATAGAGGATGAGAGAGAGAAGGATAGAGGATGAGAGAGAGAAGGATAGAGGATGTGAGAGAGAAGTGGAAGGGAGAGGTGTAGATGGAGGAAGGGAGGGAGGGAGGAAGGATGGAAGGAGAGGGAGAATAAGCGAGGGCAGATGAAGGTGAGAAGAGAGAAAGAGGAGGAGAGAATGATGGGTAGAGAGTGTGAGGGGAAGAGAATGTGTGGAGGGAGGGAGGGAGCGAGGGAATGAAATGGAGACAGGAAGCAGAGAAACAGGAAGAGTAAGAGAGAGAGAGAGAGAGAGAGACAGAGAGAGAGAGAGAGAGAGAGAGAGAGAGAGAGAGAGAGAGAGAGAGGAGGGGACATATGGTGAAAAAAGAGAAATATTATAGAAACAGAGCAAGTAAGAAATAGCAGAGGAGAGATTGAGAGACAGACAGAGAGAGGGATAGAAAGAGAGAGAGACAGACAGAGAGAGGGAGAGAGAGAGAGAGAGCGAGGGAGAGGGAGAGAGAGAGAGCGAGAGGGGGAGAGTGAGAGAGAGAGGTGATGTGTTTTTTTCTCCATGTCACGGACACCACATTCATCACACACACTGAAAATAGCCTCCCCTCTTCTTGTTCACCTTGCATCCACATGAGGCAGACCCACCCACCTCTCCTTCAGGAGCTAACACACACACACACACACACACACACACACACACACACACACACACACACACACACACACACCTCCCTCTGAGGAGGCACAGTTTTGGGACAGAATAGCACACAGGCGTGTGAGCGAGGTTAATGACAGGAATCTGTGCGGCATGCAGGCGCTCTTAAAACTCCCTATTGTTACCTCCACTGAAATATTTAGACTATTGAGGAGATCCATCAAAAAAAAATAAAAAAGCTGTTCGTTTCCTCGGGCAGTTTTGGGGGCAATTCTAGAACAATGTGTGCCAGCCATGCAGAAATGTATCCCGAACCACAGCGGTGATGCCATTTCCTTGGTTATCAACTCATCCCAGTCGCAAGATTGGCATTATCTTCTGTTCCCTCCGTGTCCCCAACCTTTGACTGTTGCGCACATGTCCTCTTATCCAGTGAGGGTAATGGCAATAATACACTCAACCCCCTCTCTCAGTGCTCCATCATCCCTTCCTACTGAATCTCCTTTCTCTCCTTCTTTTCTCTTTCTTTCTGACTCTCTGTCTCTTTCTTTCTCCCTTTCCTGTGAGGTGTGACCGACAGCAATCATCAGCAGGTCTCCCAGCTCTCTCTCTCTCTCTCTCTCTCTCCCTCCCTCTCTCTTCCTCACTGTGTGAAAATGGCTCCAACCTACTTCTGAAACTGCTGGGACAAGTGCTGTGTGGCGCCAGACGTTTCCAAGGACGCCCCGGCAAGGTGAACTGAAAGAGGAGAAGATGGGAAACTTCCGTGCAGACAGGGAGAGAGGAGGAGGGGGGAGAACAAGCGCGAGAGAGACAGTGAGACACAGAGAGAGAGAGAGAGAGAGAGAGAGAGAGAGAGAGAGAGAGAGAGAGAGAGAAATGCTGCGGAGGCCAAACCTGCTTGGATCAGATGATCAGGCAGATGGGAGAGATGTGATGTGCCCGTGAAAGGTTGCACATGATAGAGGAAGTGAAGAAAGAGAGAGAGAGAGAGAGAGAGAGAGAGAGAGAGGATGACATCAAATTATTCTATCACGTTTGGAAAGTTCGGAATAGCCTAATAACCACAGGCTATAGTGGGGGCAGGCCCAAAAAATGGTTGAAAATTAAAACAAGTTCAAAGTGACTCCAGTTGGTAGACGAGAGCACTGTCGGTGTTAACATATCACAGTAGAAAGCCCAATCGCTTTGAAATGAATATTAGTCAGAATGAGAAATTACTTTTACAAAGAAAAGTGAAACTCACTGAACTGCATTTTTTCTCTGCCACTTCAGGGGCAAAAGCCGATAATGGGAGAGAAATAGGCCACCTATTATGCATTTATATTGCAATCATTTGTCAGAATTGCTTTTTTATTATTGGAGCAACAATGGAATTGATTTCAAATGGGCTTGAAGTGGCTGCCGGCAATTAATAGGACTTCTAATTTAAGTATTGACTTAGCCTAATAAGTACCATTTACACAATCAGGACAATGACAACTGGCAGAAAAACAGATGCGTGTGCAGCATTGCTAGCTGAATCTTTCAAAGCCCCTCTCTTTCCTCTAAATACACACAGCATGGCTCCCTGATCAGTTGATCCTGCAGAGAAATGTCAGCACAGGCTGCCATGCATGCACTACGGGCTTTTACAGAACGAAGAGCGGTGCATCACATCACCACAGTCGGTGAGAGGCAATGATGATTCATGACCTGCTGGAGAATGGCATTTAATGCTGAGGAATAAATCAAAACAAATAAACAAGACCAACAACAACAACAACAGCAGCAGCAAACAATCCAGAGCCCTTGTCCTGGAGCCAGCGCGGGAGCTCGGCTGGGACATGGGGCCGTGGAGGTGGACCATGTGACCTAATGAGCGGGATATGCCGAGGCATCCTTTTGTTCTCTGTTCTCTACAAAAGGAACCCACACGGAAAGAAAGAAAAAAAAAAACGGCCCGCGGTTCTGCCTGTCACGGAACAATGGTGGCCCAGTGTCCTCGGGACAAGCTCGGGATGTTTTCCCCCTCCGCAGGAGCCCCTCGGCCCACCGTCTCCCATTCCTCGCCCGACCCACTTCCTTGTATGGTACAAGGAGCAGTGATTGTGGATTATTGTGGGGTGACTGGGCCTGCCGGTGCCTCTGTAGTGGCCAGCACTCCCAGGGAACAATTGGGCATTTGGCCGGCTGGACCCTTGACTAGGATGTGTGTGTGTTGGGTCAACCGCACAATATCTAATTGTGGGCGGCTGGCTTTCCTTGTGTATCAATCAGCTTTTTGTGTTGAGATGTGTCATGTGTGCGAGTCAATGTCCTTGGCTTAAGTCTCTCTCTCTCTCTCTCTTCCTCAAGCCATTCCTGCAAACCTTCTCCATCTCTTTGGATAAACCTTGATTTCATGGCCCCATTATGTGCCTCGTCAATCAACTATATGGCAGCTGCTCAACAAACAGTTGGCCTTGCATAAAAAGTCTAAATCTAATTCTCAAATAACTGTCAAGTACTGTAGCCCTTGACATGTGAAACAATCCAAGCTACAAATCTAGGTTATACTACTGCTCATTGTTAATGGCCTGATGCCAATGGCATGGCCAACAAAAAGGCGTATTCATTATTTATGACACATCCTAAACCTTAATGCTCAAAATCAATATCAACTTTTATTTGCCTAATGTGATAATGCATGCAGAGCAAAGAGTTTAGGCTCCTTCTGGCCCTTGGTGCCTCAAAACTCCATTATTCACAGACAGATATTACAGCTGCTTCACCCTATAACGTCATTGATCATTTCTCTGCAGTCATTCCTTATCCATGTCTAGGCTATGTTTCTAATTCCCCACAGGGCTCTGTGTGCTGCGGAATCCATTCCCCTATTTTGGAGGCTTGTGGGCCGCATAAGAATTAGCTGTGGAAAAGCCCAGATCTCTGTCTGAGCTCGGGCCCATATTGAACCTTTTGTAGAGCTGACATGTTTTGTTCTCCTAAAACCTGATTATGCATGGCAGTGCAGGGCATCCAGCACCATGGTGTCTAAGGCAGGGCGGAAAAAAAAAAAACAGCAACATCAGGGAGAGATCAAGCTTTGCAATGACACTTTGAAGCTCAGTCTAACAGGCTTTTTTAACAGCAGGAAAGATAAACAGAACGCAAGGAAGAAAAAACGTTGGTTCACCTAATTAGGTGCCCCCCCCCCAAAAAAAAGGCATGTTCCACAGAATAAGAGTAAAAAAAAAACAGTCCCTAAATTCTTTTGGGCAAATGTTAGACTCATCCAAAACTCCATTTGCCACAAAATGAAAGCACCCAACCACGGTAGACAGATCCTCCTTTTGGAAAGTAATTGCAGTTTCCTGGAGACACACACACACACACACACACACACACACACACACACACACACAGAGAGAGAGAGGCTGGAGGTCTTTCTCAGTCC
>JASCQY010000068.1:9490155-9502852 GCA_030264315.1 Sardinella tawilis
GACATTTTAAGGCCTTAAATTTGAATTTCTCCATTTTAGACTTTTTTAGACTTTTTAAGGACCCGCGGGAACCCTGAATTACAAAATAAATCTAGTTGCTTATTGGATGAGAACTCAGCACCTCCAGGCTTCTCCAGCGCACTGCAGTAGGCCTTGCTGCCAACCACGCTGGCGTGCACAGCCCTCTCCAGCAGCAGAGACAGGTCCCGGGGCACATAGCCCTCCGTCTGCTTGGCCACGGCCTCCAGGTCCAGCGTCTCCAGGCAGTCAGGAGACAAGCTGCTCTTCCCACGCATGAGACACCCTAGGATCTCCATTCTCTCAGACTGAACACATGGGGGGGTCATATGGTTATGGATATTAAAGCGATCCACTGGATACCGATTGTAGGCTGCATGTCTGCATGGGCACCAGTCAAACATTGTGGCAAATTGCTCCCAGCCGGAGATAGGGCACTCTTCTCGAGAAGCACAAGTCATACAGCCTACAATCGATATCCGCCGGCGTGTCCTTTTATTGTCTTACAATTGATGTACATTATAAAACACGTTAGCTGATGTGCACTATAGACATGGTAGTACATTTCTGTATTAATGACCATATTAAAGGCTTAGCCATTTCAAATGACTTCACTTGTCACTAGAAGTACTACATATTGTAATGGATTGTGGGAAATGTAGTTGACCTGATCTGGGCTCTGGATGTGGGCAAAGCTCTGGAAGAAGTGGGTGCCCTGCACCTCTCTGAGGGACGGGTGTAAGGAGTCCTCACTCTGGGCAGTGGCCATCAGGGCAACCAGACTGCCCCGCGCAAGAACATCATCCACAGTGTCTTTCAGGCCTGAGGGAGAACACAGAGCACTGTGCTCAGGGGCCGAAACACAGAACATGCCAGAACAACTGGAATGACAGTTGACAGGGCAACCCAGATGTGTCACTGGGTCCTTCACCTTAAAATTATTGAATAGCAAAACATAACAAAATAAAGAGTAGGTTGTCACTCCAATACATAACTTTTCCACACAAAGGGGTCAAAATAATCAGAAACTTAAAAACTCTTATTAAGTAATGATGGCTAATCAACAACAATTCCTGTATTTATTGACAGAAAGTTGGAGCAAATAGTGTCCTACTCTGGGCGATGTGCAGGTGTAGTAACGCCTCCGGGCCATGTTCATGCTCTGGAGATGTGGCAGCCGGAGACAGCAGGTCCAGATCATCCAGAAGGACCACTGAGGGCTGTCTCCACACTGCCTGCTCAAAAACCTCCTCCAGCCTTTGCCTAACAGTGTCAGCTCGCTTTCCTTAGGGGAAAAAAGGAAGCCATTTTCATAAATGTAACAGTTTGGATTCAGATATTATCAACGATCAATGTTAAACTGAACTTTCCAAATCACCTCAGGTATAATCAATAAATGTCTGACCTTTCAACATCTTACAATCCACCACTTGAATGTGAGCATCTAAGTCTTCTGCAGCTTTCCGGCAGATTGCTTTGGATAGAGAGGACTTGCCACCTCCCTGTGGATTGAAAAATGGAGTGGTGAGGCTGATTGTCGAAACTGGTTCAGGTAAAAGCTGTTTAAAAGCTATTTAGCTCTAAACACAAATACAGATACATAAGCATTATAATGTACACATACGTAGCAGGAAGATTTCTAACAGTATTTCTTGAAGGCATTTACAGTTTTCACTGTAGTCAATTGCCAGCATTAGGGAAAACACTAATGTCAGGAGGTCAAAGGTCACCTTGGCTCCAGTGATAAGCAGAGCTCCGCTCCGCAGCCCTATCCCAGAGGCCACCAGTTCCCTGGAGAGAGGCCGTCCCATCAGGCTGTGGGAGACATGCTCAAACGCTGACGCACTGACCTCCGCCACGGCCCTGGTCATGAGGGGAGGGAATGAGGACACAACCACAATAGCAAAGACATTTGGCACTCCTTGCATTCATCAATACCCATTCGCACAGGGAGGGAAGAGAGGTCTGGGGACTTATATGTGCTTATAGCCCTTGTAATGGTACAAGATGGACTGCTTGTTTTAACATGGGGCGAATATGAACAGCCATGTCTTTTTAGTCTGTGGCTATGGGAGTGATATTGTTTTTTCTTACCCAAGACAACTGAGAGAGGGAAACTCTTCATGCGCTTCCTCTGGATCTTTCACAGGATCAGAAGAATCTGGACTCAGTGGCTCTAGGACGACCTGGATGAAGACGGGATTGCATCAAACTGTGTTTATTACTAAACTATTACTACAATGAGACAGTTTACCCAAACCTCTACCCAGCGTAATGATTACTGAGAAAGACCAGGAACAAAGCGATACCTGTATGTTTTTCTTCTGAAGTAAAGTTGTTGTCAACAGGAAAAGTTCATCTGTATGTTTCTCAGGGGGCTCCGGTTTTAACACAGTTAAGGCGAATTCTGACTTTCCTGAGGACACAGAGAACAAAAATGAGCTACATGTAGCATCCTAAGCGTTGTGCCATTGTGCCAGAGTGATACTTTAAGACACTGCATCTGGACACATGTGGCTCTAGGACTGGATCTGGCCAGGACTGTGTCCAGTCCACACATGCAGAGGACACAGGGCTCTGGCCCTCCTTTTGTATTTCACAATGAATGGGTCATTATAAACCTGTAAATATAGTCATTCATTCCCAATACACAATTCAAAGTTACACACACAAAGACACAAGTTCTACAGCCATACATGATCAGACAAAACTGCTGCATAACCTGTCCCGTAGCTACATGCCCTGATGTCAAATCAAGGTCACTGCAGATACTGTATGCGCATGAGCCATGGTTCATGTCATCCGGACTTTCAGAAGTGGTGGCAGAGGCTGCTGGCCTGTGGGATGGTTGGTTGGTGCATGTACCTTCTCCATTGGGCAGGAGGATGAAGCTGGAGCGACTGGTTAGGCAGGCTAGCGGCTCGTGGCTCTTGGAGTGAAGCCATTCCAGGAAGCCAGTCCGGACCTCCTCCTCTCCCTCAGCCTGTGGCTGCTGAAGGGGGTTCAGTGGAAACAGGGCATAACAGGCCAATGAAGGATTAAAAAAGGACACAACATTCTCAAGGAACTGAATAGCTCTATGGCATTGGTCCCAATTTTTACCAACACTATGAAATTTAAAGTGTCAAACGCAGAAGTTATACATGGTTATTACATTTCAATATTCTAATAGCATCATTTTGTGAAATGACAAGAAACGTTTGTTGCAGTGTTTCTAAATGTGAGAGGCTTAGAGTGTGTCTGTGCAATAGAAGGCATTACCATTGTCTGCACTGGCTGCAGTCTGACAGACAAGGCCACTCGTGGAGTTGATTTCACAGGCTTCAGTCGCACAGCTGAATGGAGGTTTATTTTTAACCTGTTCCTCAAAGCCTTTGGAATCTGAAGAGGATAAGAAACATATTCAATATATATAACATATACCATATGGCTGATATATACCATATCCCTATGGCAACATCAGATAAGGACAAGGCAAGTCAAAGAACACAAGATATAGGATACAGTAGTTAGTTATTTTGCTCTTTTTTTGCATTTAACAACTGACTCACCCACAGCCTCCCGCTGTGGAGCTCCCCCCTTTGAAACCAGGCCTCGTCCTCCAGGTCTCCAAGGTGACACTTCACCCTCACCAGCACCGACTCCGGCTCCGGCTCCTCCGACTCCTCCGCTTCCTCACTGGGTTTGGCCTCAGTCTTCCTCCTCTCCAGAGCCTGCTTGGCCTTCTCCCTCACCTCCTCTGGAGACTCCACCCTGCTGAGTCTTCCGTAGGTTATCTCCGGCTGTCTGCTGCGGAGACACTGCATCTCGTGCTGGGCCAGGGGCAGCATGTGGACCTCCCCGTAAATAGCACCCTGGTGACTGGCGAACTGTGGCGGCGTTCTGCACACCCTCAGTACACAGTCACTGAAGACGGCGGGGATGGTGGGAACAGGTGGAGCGTCCCTGGCTGGATCCAAGCCCCCCATGAACATGCACCTCAGCAGGCTTTTGAAATCCGCTATGCCACCCCACTGCTGCTGTTGCTGCTGCTGGTGGTCCAAGTCGTCCTGGGTGGTATCCAGCTGGTCAGTAGAGGACTCATAAGGCATGCTGCCCAAGGAGGAGATGGTGGGGGAAGGCTGATCTGAGGTCTGATGAGACGAAAGATGACTTTGGTTTGGGTTTAGGGGCGCTGACCCCAGAAGGGTTCCTTGATCTCCACTCCTCACTTTTGGGGACACCATTAATTCAGTGAACTGCTCCAGTCGACCATAAGGCACACTTGGTGATAAGGAGGCTGCAAGGCAGAGAAAAGAATATTAGGAGTTTTCAAACACTTCATACAGTGGATGCATATATTCACACTAAAGTCTCTCACACTGACTCTCAGTGTACAGACCAATTTTGAAATATATGGGCGTTCGCTGGTCCACCCACACAGGAAACACAGCATCTGTGTACACCACTCGGATCTGATCGAGCAGCTGGTGTTCCAAAGCCAAACTGTGAAGCTCCTGTAACAGAAAAACAACATGTGCACTCTGGGGAACCTTCAGACTTCAACTAAAAATACAGTTTTGTTGTAGATTAAGATTTTTGAAGTTCATGAACACCTGCCACAATGACTGAGCATACCCACCAGAATTTCCCAGTCATCTGATGACAACGGCTCCACAAACACCTGATGCACAGACTGCACATTTTGACAGGGTCGAAGAACACCCTAGAAGAAAGACAGCGCTCAGTCACAGGTGGTGGATGAATGAGCCTAACTTCGCAGATTTAGACTATTCTTCCGATGACACACAGATCTGCACGATCTGCAATTCAAATGTTGTTACCTGTTCTCCTTCCTTGAGTCCAAGCTTCTCCGCCAGTTGTCGACTTAACTCGACGGGGTTGTCTTGAGCTGTTGTCTGTCTACCCCTTACCCAGCTAAGGAAGACAGGAGGACTGCCATCCCAGGACAGTTCCAGGATCTGATTCTGTTTTGAGTAATCAAATGGTCCAATTATATGATGTTAACTTTTGTGTGACGTTTCCAATTTTGTTACGCTGTGCTAATTCCAGGAAAATTCATAGTTTCGATAAGTACATTAATCACAACTTTATGTTTGCAGCAGTTACCTCGAGCAATGATAGTTTAGTGATCAAGTTCGGAGGCAAGTGCAGGAAACAGTTTTTCGCGTTGTTAAATACGACTGTGACGGGTTGAATCCCATGACTGCCCAACATCACTTGGCTTGCTGCTGAAGGTGCACGATGATTTCCATAAATGTCTAAAGTTGACGACTCTGCATTTCCTAGCTGATGCTTCCCGTTAGCATAATAGTAGCATGGTCAGATGAATGACAGCTTGAAGTCCACGGCAGTCATACTCAATCGCACATGTTCTATGCCTTATTAATCTATTAGATAATTTCTCTCAACAGTTTTATATAGTTTTGTTCATGCCTGTTGTGTAGGTATCACACACTTAGCATTGTAAATTCAAAGATTGCAGGTAAACCAAAGATACTGAATAACACAACCGTATATCAACCGTCTCTGGGTTAACAGGAACAGAGAAATCGAGTACATCCCGTTTGATTAGTTCATACTATTTCCGGTCTAAGGGTGTTGTTGTTAGTGAGAAACATGGCGACCTCCACGCAGATTTCAGTTTGGGACAGTCCGAAAGTGTACAAACACCACGAACAGCAGTCTGTTTGTCACACACGACCAAAGTACAGAGATGGAAGAAGACCTAAAGCGGTCAAGGTAAGTATGATGTCACTGCAGAATACCCAAGCAGCTTGTTTGACAAATGAAGCTCGCAGACCCCTGATGATGGACTAACAGGCTAGGTTGCTGCTTTGATAATGTTTTACTGTTTGTGTCAAATGCAGAAATCTGCTATATCCTGCCTGTGTGTCTTCATGTAGGTGTACACTATCAATCTTGAATCCCGTTACTTGCTGGTGCAAGGGGTGCCAGCTATTGGTGTGATGGCAGAGTTGGTGCAGCTCCTCGCTTTGTATGGGGCAATAGAAGAATACCGAGTGCTTGACGAATATCCCGCCGAAGAATTCACTGAAGTGTACCTTTTCAAATTTCAAAAGCTGACAAGTGCAAGGTGAGCAGGCCTTCCGAAAGCAAATGCACAGCCCAGTTCACTGAACAACACAGTAACGTTATGTTAGTTATAATCAGAATATTTGTATTCCTTTTTCAGGACAGCTAAACGAAACACCGACGAGAAGAGCTTTTATGGGGGGTTGCTGCACGTGTGTTATGCTCCGGAGTATGAGACTGTGGAGGACACCAGGCACAAACTACAGGACAGAAGGAGATACGTGAATAGAGTTGTTCAAAGCAAAGGTAACACAATCATATGTCAAGGAATTCTTCAGAGTACACCAAGATTTGTTCTAGTCTCATGTCTCCTTGTGTCTTCTGCAGAAAAAGAATGTGAGTCGAAAAACGAGGAGAGTAGGCCACTAACTACACTGAGGACTACAGATTCACAGGATACACATGAAAAGAAGGTGACACAGAATGTTCAGGTTCCAACGAAGAGTTCAAGCTACATAGACCATTCCCAGGGCTTCCCTTTGCTACCCTTACCCCCTCAAGAGAGGCCCTTTTGCCATCCAACATATTCTGGCCACTTGCAGCAAGGATTACCCATTGAGGACAAAATGGGGTCTTTACAACAGTACATTGACCCCAACAAAGGACCTAAAAACCAAGCAGCCGCAGTTCAACAAAACAGAGAAACCAGAGAATCTAACAACAGACCCAACAGTGTTCCATCTTCACATGTACGATTTCTACCAAGACCCGCTCACTTGGACAGTAGGAAGCGCAAAGCAGAGGAGACAAAAAGTCAGTTGTTCATGGCTACTAACGTTAGCGATGAAGGGGGGTGTCTCATTGGACCCCAGTTACCTGAAATACCAAAGACAGACTTACAAGATGCCTCCCTAAACATCACAGCCAACTTAATCAGAAGCACTATGGCAAAGGTAAGTGCACTGTATTAGTCATGCAATTTAAAGGGATATTCCATCCAAACATGAAATTAAGTCAGTCTCGGTCACCCCCATACTTAAAATAGTGAAAAAAATAGTCAAAATTCATCCAGTTGCTGGGAGCAGTGTCTTTTGGGCTTTAGCTTAGTGCAGTTGCTGTAAGCCAAGGGAGCCACCTAGCATGTAAGCTAGCAAGAGTGACTCCCTTGGTTTACAGCAACTGCACTAAGCTAAAGCCAAAAAACGCTGCTCCCAAAGCAGGACAACGCCTGGACGGATTTTAACCAGGTTTTTTTTCCACTGTTTTAAGTCTATGGCTGACTGAAACTGACTTAATTTCACGTCTAGGTGGAATATTCCTTTAATGTTTATTAAAAATGATTGATAAGGAGTGAAAGAACTATCAAGTTGTTCTTTTGACTGATTTTTTTTTCTTAATACATCAGTTGGGTGCATCCACAGTATTTTCCTCAGACCAGTCATAGACCAGACCTCCATGGAGCAACCAGTTTAATTGCTGTATCGTATATAACAGCCACTTGATACATAGGCTGTGGTAATCACTCTTTTCTGACTGACTGATGCATTATCTGAGATCAACAAGTTGGTGATGAGATATAAAGGAGATGTCAGTTATTTCCTCTGATCTGTCAGAATGGCCACTACAGTGGGGATGCAGCTGGATAAAATACATTTCTATTGTATTTCAGGTTGCCTCTGTTCCGGAATCAAAGCCACCCGAGAAAAAAGCGACTACTGCTAAGCCAAGACGAAGAATTTAATTGCACTATTCCACTCTATTTTTATTGGAATCCAGTGTTGTTTAATATCATTGTAACACAAAAATGTGTTGAAAAATAAATTTCTTTATTTATGTGCAATTTTCATGACATTTGGTACAAAACCTTCAAGTAGTGTTTAAGTGTTGTCAGCGTTCAAGAGGTTGCTGGAATGCATGCTGCTCAAACGCCTGTATACTCTGCATGAGAAAACAAAGGGGTGAGGTTGTTAGTCACAGTACAAGCTTATATGAGCCTTAGCAAAACAACCAACCAAACATAAACCTCACCTTTGCATCAGGGAGGCATGTTCCAAAAGCTTCTAGCAGTAGGTTTTCCTCTCTCACTGCCTTTTCAAAGTCTGCATACGAAAGTCTGCCATCATGGTCATGGTCCTATTGGTGGGGGTCAAATACCAGCAAATACATGCATTTTACTTAAATTATGTATGTGTTTGTGATAAACAAAATCTATTATTGACAAAAGACTTAGATCAGTATGTCTTTTACTTGCCATTTTCTTGAGAGTGATCTCAACTAGGTCCTTGATTCCTTCGTCGGGGTCTTCCTCTGTTGGTTGTCTAATTAAGCTGTTTTTAAGCATGTGGAACATCTCTTCCCGTGACACATATCCATCTCCATTCAGATCATAAACCTCAAAGCAGTCTAAGATTTGAACAGAAATGTATACATGTATATTGTTGGACAGTGGTCGCTTGTTTGCCAAAACATGTTCATGTTTATCTTTAGTCATCCACATGTCCTGTCTTACATTTTATTTTTTCATCCAGGGTTCCACGTAGAAAGACAGACAATCCCTCAATCCACTCTTTGACACTGACGTAACTGTCATTGTCCTTGTCAAAAGCACGAAAGACTAGATGCAAAGTAGAACATGTTAAACAAAACAGGGAGATTTAGTTTCTACACAATTTTTCAATTTGAAAGCATAAACGTTTAAAAATGCATGAACTGTGAACAACAGGATGGTGAAAGTCCAGCTAATTGTATTTGCAAATAATCTGTGGCTGATTTAAAAATTTAATCCTTGACAAGGCCTACTGTTCTGATTTTTGTGTTAGTCTGTGGTTTTAATGCTGATATGTACCTCTGTCCATGATCATGTCATCAGTCATGCCAAATGTTTTATGGAGTATGTTCCTGAATTTGCCTCTGTCCAGTCCATTTCCTACTCGTCTTTCAGTTTGGTCACCAATCAGACCATTGAAGAGTCGGATCAGGCATTCTGCTTCTGTCTTGTTAACTGCATATTGATATAATTGCATTGTCATTTTTTTTAAATCACATCCTCTACCACATGTACCAAATTATATGTGAATATGATATAGCCTAACTAACAAATATATAACAAAAAGGAACAAAGTGATCATTTAGGTCCACACATCATCCAGCATTCCATTACACTTGCGCGCTCATAAAGTAGGCTACAGCTAGCGATAGTTGAGGTGGTGGTGCTGCAGAGTTTCAAGAACTAAAGTGGAAAATGTTTTGCTTAGTAGAAATGAAATAAAACCCAGCTTCTCTCAAAACAGGTGAATATGTTGAAGTAGGCTATGGTGTTGCAGACAGCTTACTAGGGGCATGGCAGAAACAAAAATATCACTTTCACTTTCAACTTTTAAATTACTATTTTCTTAAAAAAAAAAAAAGTTTCTTAGATTGCGCTTCTCGGCTAGCACTATGCTCTTTGCAAAGCATCCTGTCCGTCTAACCTTAAATGGTAAACACAGAAGCTAACAGAAACAACTTACTTACAGTGTTTCACTTGCTTGGAAAGGGCTTCAGCAAGATTCTGAATTATTTTTCTGTTCATGGCCGACATTTCTGACATTGTAGCGAGCAATTTTTCTTGAAGTTGCACAACCCGAGACTGAAAACAGTGTATATGCGTTGCTATAGTAACAGATACATTCTGTCTAGGATATGTAGTCGAGCCCAGAGCTAGTTCAGTCAGACCGATTCAATCAAGGATCTTTCCCCCTCTCAAAGCTGAGATACTCAGCAGAGCCCGTAAGTTCTCTTTACTCAGTCAAGGCTTCTTGAATGAGGCTGCAGGAGATTTTTCTTGATTGCTGTGTCCATCCTATTGGATTTGTCCATAGTGAGTCAGCCCATGACACCAGATAGCCTAAGTAAAGCAGTATTCTGATGTCCACCTTGTTTTGTATCCTAATGATGAGATAGATGCTTTATTAGGCTAATTAGTTGAGAAAGTGGATAAATAAAACTGAGGAGAAAAGATTCTGTTCCTGAGGTGGCAGCTTCTACATGGGCATAAACTCCCAGGCTGCATGAATGAAGACATGAATATGATCTATGATCAACTTTGCAAAAAGTCACTGGCTATTTTCTGCTATTACGAAATTCTCCTTTTTCTGCGTGGATGTGTGAGTAACTGGGATTGTGTAAAGAACTTAGGACGGTTACAGTATAGTAGGCTAAGGCCAAGGTGGGAAAAAATGTTTCAGGCATTGAGATAGTCCTACTGTCTACTGAAATTATGTGAAGAGGCCATTTAATGACCTGAATCCCCTGGCATCCCATGTTCTTTATCATTGGTCCATGGCTTGAAGGGGGGGCAACATGATTTTGTGCACTAGGGCACTTTATTCGGTCAGTATTTTGAAACAGTGTCATGATTGACAAGATGTGTGCATGTGTGCTGATAGGCCTAGTTTAAGTTGATCTTTATTGTTTCTCTTTAAAGAATAAGTACTGGGTCTATTTAAAAAAAAAAAAAAATCAAAAGTTTTTTAGTCCATCCCTGGCACATTAAAGACTGCATATTCTTTGTAAATAAAAACACATATTCCTCGGGTAAAGTGTTTTTTATTATTATTATTAATTTCCAAATGTAGATCATACCATTGCAACAACATTATGTATTTCAAGATTTTCTGATTTTTTGCATTTCATAATTTCCTGCACAGAAATCATTAGAGCCACCTGTACCACCGAACAATGAAACACTGAGCAATGAACACCCTGAATGCTGATGAAACCCCACTGACGTGAAGACCATAGCAGACCTGGTGCATCTCTGTTGCTGTATCCCTCTGGGTAGGTTCTTTAGACCTGGTTATCATGAAACAATAATCATTATCATTTCAACATACAGGATGGTTTATTACACAAAAAGCCTAAATATGAAATTACTCCAGATTAATATTGATACGGACTCATGGGTTAGGCTCTGTGACTGTTTCTGCTGTACCTGTATGCTGGTTAAGTTAATGAAAGTGCTAATGCTAAGCTACAGTAATATCAGGACACATGCTTAATAGCGATCACACCAGCTACATAGGCTACAAGCTAAATTTTGTGAGGTTTCACTCATCCATATACTATAACTGGCAAAGTTAAGTCAAATCTTGTAAAGTCCCATTTGGCTTGGTTTTTGTACCTTATCAGATGTGAGGTCTGGCAGTTTCGGAGTGTCAGCCCTGCGGTAGCAGCCACTAGAGGTGCAGTAGTAGCCATAGGGACAGCAGGAAAGGCCTCCACTACAGCACTGACCCTGAACATCAAACCAACACACAGTTCATCTCTTTATCAAACCAGCTGAATACTGATCTTCACATGATCAATGTTGACACTTTACTGTACATAATAATAAGAAGCAGGTAATCATAATTAAGTGCATGTAAACGGTGGAATTCAATGACCTATAATAGAATAGTGTTTTCAGCATGAATAATTTCGACTGTTACAAAGTAAACTAGAAAAGCACTTGGAGAGCACAGACCTCCATCAAGGCAATATGGGTCACTGCAAAATCGAGACGGTGTTATAGATCACCACCAAAATTTAATCATCTGTTCTTTGTCCTAACACCCACGTTGTCTGAAAATTTCATCCAAATCCGTGCCATACTTTTTGAGTTATCTTGCTAACAAACAAACAGACAAACACGCACGACCAAAACATAACCTCCTAGGCGGAGGTAATGATGAAAATGCTTGTGATTGCCACTCACGCGTGAGTAGGGACAGCAGCGCCAACCATAAGGGCTCCCGCAGCAGGTTTGGCCATCAGAGCAGTAAGTGGTGCTGCTGCACCACACCACAGACACATCTGCAGATCGCTCCTCAATGTCGCTGCCCACAGACGCAGGAACAGCCATCTTCATTACAGCAGTTTCAGCTTCCTAAGGTGTTGCACAGAAGAGTCAGACACACAGCAACAGAGCTTATTCAAGAGTTAAATTTGGTCTGTGAGAACTCTTGGCTTTCATACAGTATCTTTTCCAATTGATCAACGAGGGTGAACTGAACTGTCCAATCAGTAGCTCAAAAGATTCACAAAATATAACATCAGCAGAGCATTCAGATTCAGTCGTGACATTTTCATACCTTATCAGATGTGAGGTCTGGCAGTTTAGCGTCAGCCCTGCGGTAGCAGCCACTAGAGGTGCAGTAGTAACCATAGGGACAGCAGGAAAGGCCTCCACTACAGCACTGACCCTGAACATCAAACCAACAGTCCATTAGCCATGCGGTCTTGTGTAATATTATTGAACTATTCTGAACTGCATATTATAGATAACTTATTTAAAAGGCAATAACAACCATATGCTGATGAACGAAGATTGAAGGTTCATGGTAGCACCTCCAGCCCCCCTCCTTTTTTCGTATGCTGATGTTGTTAGGAATGTCCTCTAATTACATGAGTATAAAGTGCAGTGTCACTCACGCGTGAGTAGGGACAGCAGCGCCAACCATAAGGGCTCCCGCAGCAGGTTTGGCCATCAGAGCAGTAAGTGGTGCTGCTGCACCACACCACAGACACATCTGCAGATCTCTCCTCAATGTCGCTGCCCACAGACGCAGGAACAGCCATCTTCATTACAGCAGTTTCAGGTTCCTAAGGTGTTGCACAGAAGAGT
>JASCQY010000068.1:9516902-9532719 GCA_030264315.1 Sardinella tawilis
GAGACAGAGAGAGAGAGAGAGAGAGAGAGAGACAGAGAGAGAGAGAGAGAGAGAGAGAGAGAGAGAGAGAGAGAGAGTCGCAAGACAGCTTGTATTAGTGGGCAGGGGGGTCCAGTCCCAGCCAGGGAGGTGATGACCCCTGGGTGGCTCTCCCTTTGCTGACAGCTCCTCACCACAGATGAGAAGACATTGGGAAGAGGAGGAGGAAAAGAAGAGAGAGAGAGAGAGAGAGAGAGAGGGACAAGGGAAGGAAGGACACTGGGGGTTGGTGTAAGGGAGAGACAGAAGAAAGGAGGAGGAGGAGGAGGAGGAGGTGGGGAGGGGGAGGTGTCCTGGAACAGCCTTTTAAACAGTGACAGTTATTGGGAGCCAACCGAAAATGTCATAAATTTGATACATGAATCCTCTTCCACTCGATACTGGATACGTCTCGTCTATAAGCCCATATGGTGCCACACGGGTCTAACCCAGCTTTGCCAAGACTGGGAAAGCAGGAGGAGGATATAGCTCTAATGAACAGAAAATTAACTTCTTTTTCTGGATCAAACTCATTCAACTCGCTATGTAATCAAATGAAGACACCACGTCAAATATTAAATAGTTTTCTACTTTGGGCAGGAACAATAGTACTTCTTCATAGTGTCTTGGTAGAAAAACCTTGACTGTGAAAACTGCATAAACAACCATTATAATAACCAGAATTTGTAATTATTTTAACAGATTAAAATGTATTTCAAAATGTAAACCCTTTTTGATTAGTTTTCATAATTCACATAAAAAATGATGACTCAGTATAGGAAAGGTGGAGAGTATGACAGAGTGAACATATGACCATAAGAAAACGTGTGTGTGTGTATTTCTTTGTGTATATTTCTGTGTGTGTGTTTTGAGTGAGTATGTTCATGTCACACAGAGAGTGTGTAAGTGAGTGTGTGTGTATTTCTGTGTGTGTGTGTGTGTGTATTGAGTGAGTGAGTATGTTCATGTCACACAGAGAGTGTGTAAGTGAGTGTGTGTGTGTATTTCTGTGTGTGTGTGTATTGAGTGAGTGAGTATGTCACACAGTGAGTGTATAAGTGTGTGTGTGTGTGTGTGTGTGTGTGTGTATTTCTGTGTGTGTGTGTGTGTGTGTGTATTGAGTGAGTGAGTATGTTCATGTCACACAGAGTCTGTGTGTGTGTGTGTATTTCTGTGTGTGTGTGTGTGTGTGTGTGTGTGTGTTGAGTGATTGAGTATGTTCATGTCACACAGCGAGTCTGTAAGTGAGTGTGTGTGTGCTGGGGTCTCCATCTGCAGAGGTGGCAGGTGTTCCTCCTTTCTTCAAAGAGCAGGTTTTTTATGCCCCTCCTCAAGTTAGTTGCTCCGTTTCCATGGAAACGGCCAACAGAAAGAGTCTTGTCTTAGGGGGCCTGCACTGGGGGAGACTTTACTCACTGCCCGTGCTGAGGACCAGAGCGAGGGAAGAACAAGAGAGAGAAAGAGACAGACAGACGGACAGAGAGAGAGAGAGAGAGAGAGAGAGGGGGAGGGAGAAGGAGACAGATAGATAAATGACAGACAGAGAAAGAGACAAAGAAAGAAGGAGAGATACAAGGAGAGAGAGAAAGAGACAGACATGCAGACAGAGAGAGAAAGAGAGAGAGAGATGGACAGACAGATGACAGACAAATGGAGGGATAGAGAGAGAGAGAGAGAGAGCCCTGAAAACAACCTATTGTCCTCTAGTTTGATGTTCCATTTAAACGCCGAAATTCCCAGTGGATGTGGACCACTGTTCCTGACACCCAGACCATCTGATGCTTTCCAATGGGCTCCGTCATGTTTTATGGCTTCAGATGGCCACATAGGCTACAAACTGTGATGTCCTAACATCACTGAGACTGAAGGAATAAATCAATAATATAAACAAACTTACGATTACGATTACAAATACTTTATTGTCCACAAGTGGAAATTTGTCTGCAGTTTCACCACATACAACAAACATTTAAACTCATTGGCATGGCATCCTCCAGCAATCACAATACACATTTCACACTGCATTTTCATTAAAAAAAAACAAACAAAAAAAAACTAATAAATATAAAAAATAACAGACCAACTTCCGATTGAAAGAATTAGTTTTGGTGGCGAGAGCACAGGATGGGGTGGCAGTGGCTGTGGTTCCTAAGTCCTCATTGACAGACATCATTCCCGTTTGACTTGAGTTTACTGGCACTGCTGCCATTGCCATTCTGCCTTTGCCTCGACTACCTACACACGGCAGTATAGCCTACAAGCTCTCCCTGCAGGGAAGCACCAGCTCCAGAGGAAGAGAGAGAGTTAGAGAGAGGCATAGAGGTAGAGAAAGACTGAGGGACAGAGAGAGAGAGAGGAGGGAAGAGAGGGACGGAGAGGGATAGGGAGAGTGAGAGAGAGAAAGAGAGATAGAGACAGACTGAGTGACAGAGAGAGAGGGAGGAGAGAGAGAGAGTGAGAAAGAGAAATAGAGATAGCGAGAGAATGAGCAACAGATAGAAGGAGAGAGAGGGATAGGGAGGGAGAGAGAGAGAGAGAGAGAAAGAGAGAGAGACTGAGCAACAGAGAGAGAGGGAGGGGGGAGAGGGATGGGGAGAGAGAGAGAGAGAGAAAGAGAGAGAGAGGGAGAGAGAGTGAAAGTGAGTGAACAGGCACACCCTATGTGGGTGGGAAGACAAAAGGGCAATGCTTGGCTTTGTTGGTGGCACAGCAGGTCTACAGGTGTGAAAGGGGATCTGAGGAGCCGACCCAACAAGGGCTACCGCTCCCTCAACCTGGAGCAGCTGGGGGGGTGGTGGGGGAACAAGGCTCCATCAACCTGGAGCAGCTGGGGGGGTGGTGGGGGAACAAGGCTCCCTCAACCTGGAGCAGCTGGAGGGGGTGGGGTGGGGTGGAGGGGGAACAAGGGCTACTGCTCCCTAAATCTGGGACAGCTGGGGGGTGGGGGGCAGGGGAGTCGACTGACCTGGGATGCAATCTGGCCTGAGGAGAGGAGAGGAGAAGAGAGGAGAAGAGAGGAGAGGGGTGGGTAGGTTTGGGAGGACAGGTGAAAGAAGGAACAGGTGAGTCACCTGGCTCCCCCTCATCTTTGCACTACTGGGAGAGGTTAGGTGTCTATTCCCTGTGGACTGAACTTTGTGTGTGTGTGTGTGTGTGTGTGTTGGGGGGGGGGTATCGGCCATCACCATCTGCTGCAGTGAGCCACTTGGTGCTCTCAAGTATCCGTCCAGCTGCCTACTCACACACACACACACACACACACACACACCTCACTGGAGCAGAGAGATGTGGTGATGGTGTCCGGAGGTGTGTGTGTGTGTGTGTGTGTGAGTCGGGGATGGAGATGTTGGGCTTGGTCTGAGACTGTATCTGTGCCTGACCTTTGTTTGGATGTGCACGCCCACGGCGGGGCTGACACCTAATCAGCTCGGCAGATCCCGCAGATGAGCCGCCATGTGGCGGAGAGGAGACCAGGGACCTGCGCTCGCTCCGGGATCGAGTGTCACGGAGGTGGTGTGTGTGTGTGTGTGTGTGTGTGTATGTGTGTGTGGGGGGGTGGGGGGTCAGGCTGATGGCTTCAGCACATGAAAGGCACGGTCATTTGGAGCCTCACCATTCAGGGGGCGCTGGGTTGAGAGAGGGTGGGGGGCAGGGGTGGTGTTGGTGGTGGGGGTGGTGGTGGTGGCAAGGTCCGCCCGTTATCTTAGAGGCTGGGGCAAATGGTTCGCTCGCTGATATCACTTTATCCGCTTGGCAGACACGGAGTGATGGGACACAGCTTTATCGAGGCCCAATTGCTCGGCACGGCCTTTCCATATCCATCTGTCTGGTCGGGCTTATCAAAAACTGCCATTTGGCCTCATTCAGACTCAAGTCAGCCCACAGGGGAAGAAGAACTGAACCATCGCACTAGAAGGGGGAACTCAAAAACAAGCCCGTCTCTCAAATTATTACAGCAGTCGACTTGTTACTCATTGCGAGAGCGTTCTGATTACTTGCACGTTTCTGTGGGAAGACTGTAGGGGCAGGCTAGTGTCTTTGGCTGTTTTAAATACTTCAATAAGGTGATAATTAACCCAACCACAAAAAATCCCCTTTCATCTTTAACCAAGACCAAAACACTGAGACATTACATTCAGCACAAGCAGGATGTTTGCCCCTTTTTAAATACTTTACCTGTGCCAAGTTTACATGCTGTCTGAGTGGCAATTATCATACTTGTTGCACAGCATTTCATAGCTGAGGAAATGCTCATGTCACAGGTTACAGTATGCTATTACAAGTTTCTGAAAGGCTCTCAGCCCATCCTGCCATGCGCGTCTCATCAAGGATTAGTTGTCATCAAGGACGCGTCACTTTGATGATTCCTTTAGATCATTTCAGTCATACAAACCATTGTGTTATCATAACACAGTTTAGCATGTCTTGGGATGACATGTCACTTCAACCCTGTGTGTGTGTGTGTGTGTGTGTTTGTTTTTGTGTTGTAGGTGGCTGGGTAGATGGGGGTAGGGGGGTCGCATACTTCGCACCAAACTGATTTTAATTGGGCTGTTTTGTGGAAAACTCCAAATCTAAAGTACGCATACTAATGTTGTCAGTCTGGCTAATGGCCATCAGCGCTCATTTGAAGCGAACAATAATGATGTGTAAAGGAAGAAGGCTACAGTTATTGGTCGGGAGTACATTGTCTATGCTGCTTGCTTTGTGATGCTAATGTCGAATTTCGGGCTGGGTGAGGAGGGGGAGGGGGAGGAGGAGGGACAGGGGAATGTATTGCCACCCAAACTTCAAAACTCATTTCTGTTTCAGTCGTTCCCCTCCACCATCTTTCTCTGCTGTTCTCACTGGTTGCAATTCTTCAGCGTTTCTATGCACCTCCGAACCATAAAATTATATTTATGCAAAGCACTTTGCGATGGCCCCCTCCGGGACAATTTTGTTTAGGAAGCATCAATTGAAATATTCTTACCCTAATTTTCTGCCCTCTCTTTCACTGCGCCTCTCAACATAAAGCTATGGTAATGGGGCGTGGAGAAATGGCCTAGTAGATGCTTTATGACGATAATCTGAAGGCAAGCTTTGTCATGTTACTGACAAAAGTTCTGAACTTTGCCCATAAAACTGATGTAGAAGACTAAATAGCTATACAGAGTTCACTGATCTCCCAGAGACCTTTTCATATTTTTACCAAATATTTTCAAAGTTTTTATATAAAAAGATTCAGTTTTAATTTTACATTGAACTATTTTATGATTTTTTTAGATTTTGATTATATTATCAGATTTTGATATAGCTGGCAAAGCATATTGTTTTTCTGATTATTTTTTGTATTTTATTCAATTTCCTTATAATTCAAGCATTAAGACAAGTTCACAGAAATCACATCACATGAAAAAGAAAATAAACAAATAAGTTAAAGCTATAATGTAAAGTGATAGAAAACTTTCTGTGATATTGCGATAGTGATAATCAAATGATTTTATGATTAATTTGTGTGCTTTATTTTGCATTATTTTAATTCAGCAGCTATATATGTAAATTCAATTATTTTGTTTAAACAAGAGTGCATACAGTATGTACTAAGTATAACCTATGCTATCTAAAAAAATCACTTCTGAGTTTGTTACTTTTAACAAATATTGACACATTTCAATTTTGCAGCTTTGAAGGTTTCTCTGCATAGGATACCAGTTTAATGTGATAGACCGGAAAAAATATATAATGTTAAAAAAGATATGTATAATTATGAGCATTATATGCAATTCAAAACACATTATTTTCAATTACCTTAAATGTATAGAATGAAATTTAGTTGACAACGTGCATTCGAAATGCATGCTTGCGTCAATCGTAAGGAATCGACTTATTGATCCAATTAACGTTTTTTAATGACCTGAGAACAGACAAAGCATAAAATCCTATCTGACATTAAATCATTGACAGTGAAGCCTTGAACCTGGACTTCAGGTACACACGGTTTGACAATCGTTACTCCTAACATTGTATAGTTATAACTAACTCCTTCCAGTGCCCATAAGTCAGCTGGTATACCAAAAACTTTTATGCACTTACACATTTTTTAAAAGTTTTGACTTTGACACTTGTACAAAAAACTAAAACTATGAATGGTAGAGAACCAAGCGGCAGCAAAAGCAAAAGGAGGCGGTTTAGCCTTTGTAGTCATGAGGAATGCGGAAATGTTCCTGCCCTGTGTCAAACCTCTCTGAAGGGGGTCAAGACACATTGAGCCAGCGTGGGAAAGCGTAGAGAAGACGGAGCTCACAGACAAGCATTGCATATTCTGGGATTGATGGGAAAAACATAATGGGGGGAGCACAGACACAGTAACGCGAAGAATATATTGAGCTTCATACAGTGATCCCTTGAAAAAAAAAGCCAACAAAAAACGCACTGCATAAGCTGCGCACACTGATTTGCGCGAGGAAAAACGAACCCCCCTCCCTCTCTCTCCTGGTAGCTGATCTATTTGAGTTGCAGTGGTGGTACCGCTGGAGGATGGGGGCTCACGCCTGCACCATGACTCTACCTGTGTGGCCCTGAAGACGGACAGTGAGAGATCTGTGCAGTGTTTGCAAACATCGGCTAGCGAAGACGCCGGTTTCTCATCGCCACATCCAGAAGAACCCAACAAGTCACTGCAGAATTTTAACTGAATTTCAAAAAGGTAAAAGTTTATTTGTGCTAGGGTGAATTGCAGAGGCTTTGTTGCATTATATGCACGTGTATGTCCCTTAGAATAACTTTTGGCTAATAAGATTTTTGTGTGGAAGTCTTTAGAGGTTTAATAATAGGATATGGCATTACCATGGACAAAGTTGTCCAAACCGTCTTATTTACCCGTGTTGCACTTAATAAAATGCATTTTTACATGACACATGCTGTATATTGCGTTACCACACATTTGGTTTCGACTGACAATTCAGTGATATGAAAAGTTTAAACAATGAAATCACTGGACAGCCACGTGCTCTGGACTGTGTTTAACCCAAAAGTAGAATTGAACCGGAGGTAATGTTAACCGAAAGACTATGTTATAAAATGCCCTGATGTCGTCTTTATTTATTTCTTTATTTCATTTGAAAAGTTTTTGTTTACAATATGCTTTCATGCATAGTAAATGTTATATTTACTAGTTGGTAAATTCCTATGTTTATCCAGTCATTACTTGAACATGAATAGATATTTATATTGTGCCATGTGACTCCAGATGTTTTATGGGGAAACAGGACATGGGTAATTGTTTAAAAGTGGGAGTGGAAGAAGGCAAATTCGAGGTTAGCAATGCCAGAGAGGATAAACAATCGTTTAAAGTTCCTCTGATGTGCGCCGATTTGTGATATATCCTGTTATATTTGTGTTTACCTCTGCTTCCTTTGTGCTTGCTTCACACAGGCTGTAGCCTACACGTGCCAGCGCCGTTTTCCCAATGATGCCCCAGTAAAGAATCTTCGTCGGGATTCCCCGCGGCAGGCTGTATTGAACTGAGGAGCAAAACGTTTTTAAGATGGACAAAGAAATAGTTGCCCAGTCCTATGAGCCTGTTGCCGAAATAGGTGAAGGTGCTTATGGAAAAGTGTACAAGGCTCGGGATTTGAATAATGGGGGTCGCTTCGTCGCCCTAAAACGAGTGCGGGTACAAACTGAGGAAGAAGGGATGCCTCTATCCACTATTCGCGAGGTGGCAGTGCTGAGGCAACTGGAGTCCTTTGAGCACCCCAACGTTGTCAGGTAAGGTGGGGGTGCCCTGGTAATGTGTGTGGGAGATTGATGGTATCAGACTTTGCATATTACTGTGTACCACTGTGCTGGTGTTTTGGATATGAGTGGATCCCTAAATTGTGCTTTCCCCAGAGTGATTTATGTATTTCCTGTGCTGTCTGAGCCTCACTTGAACTCAGTAATGGAGGGGATTTTGCAGAGCCATGAACCATGAATCTCTTACCATCAAACTTTTCCCCTAAGTTTTCCTTATTTAGGATTGGTGTAATTATACTCACACGTTATGTTATTATTTCACATTATACTGTATTGGCTAGGCCTATATGTAGTATGATTTTAAGTAGTCTATTGACACGTCATTACTGTACCTTGCCACACACTATGTCATATCCGGGATGTCAAGCAGAGGGTAGCTTGATTCCCCCAATAGTAGGTATTTTATCGAGGGGGGGCGGGTCCCCTTTTGGTTAGGGGAGACTTTTCCGGGTCATTTATCAATGTGGTGAAGTATCAGACAACCACCCCCTCCCTTCCCCCCCCATCACCACCTTCATTACTATATGGAGAGAACCCAACCAGCAGTGGCTTTACAGTTGCCCTGTTAAAGCCCAACGCACCAAGCCCAAGCCCAGGAGCTTAGTAGGGCACGAGTAGAGCACTTCCTACAGAGTGTAGAGATCACCACCAACAATTCTATATTCTATGTGAGCTCTGACAATTCTACTGCATACATGGTTTTCTCCTTATGTGTCACCTTGGTAAAGTTCATAATACTTCTTTAATGGGTTCAAATGAAAATGGCTGATCCTGTTTGAATGGGTTCAGATGAAAATGGATGAGCGGTTGCTTGTGAGCTGTGAGAGGCCGCAGAGGGCAGGTGATTAATTCCGAGGGACAAGTGAGAGCACTTTCATCGAGCCCGTAAGAGTGCGTCATACGGCGACCCTGCCCAAGGTCCAGCCTTGCCGCTGGACGTAAATGGGAGATAGATGGCCATCGACTGAAAAGCCACTGATTGTTCACATAATATTTATTTCCCGGTCAATGTCATCTTAGGACAGGAGTTTGGATTTCCATTGAACAGCTGGCTAAATGGTCTCTAGTTCAAGCATATCCCAACCTTGCTTTCCATTTCAATGTAGCCTACTTTTATAATTTTTTTTATATATCAGCGTTAAAAGATCATTTTTGCACATGGTGGCATATGGTTTTAATGTACTTTGCATTGGTAGTGCTCACCTTACACCTGCTAGTTGAAATGAGATTTGGCATCTTCAGAACACACAAGGCTGCCATGACAACCTACAGTATGACACATTTGGTTTATGCTGCTAGCACCATACCAACATCCAAAATAACAATAAAACCTACTAAGCTACCTCATATTGGCCCTAAACTGGTTTATTTGAAGATTTCAATCGTACATTTGATTGGTTTTGCAGGGGGTTCTTCTAATGGAAACTATGTGTCAAGTTGATCGGAGGTTTGGTAATGCTTTATTTTTTGTAAACCAGATTGTATAATTTAGAACTTTCCCTTGAAGACAAAACCCACGGTTTCTTTAGAAATATTTTGTTTTTAGCAAATTATCACATAGATGAACATCTTACCGTATTAGCTAATAGCTAGATAATACACAGGTATATATATCGGATAGCGATATCCAAAAATAAAAAGTCTACTTCTCCATCCTAAGATAATGGTTGCAGTTGAGGCAAAGTTGTGAGTTTTGAATTCTTATGTTTGCCTCTGTAGAAACTTGCTTGCTGTACACACTTAAAGACAACCCAGATACAGTAGGCCTATCGGAATGCAACTGATTGGGACATTGGTGATGGGTGATGCAACAGACCTAAATACAAGCTGAAAACAGAATTTGAGTGTTGCAAATGTCCTTGCTCAAATTAGTTTGCATTTATATTATGTTAGCATTTATGCGCTGTTATGTTATCCCAAACAAATCCAAAAATGGTCAACGAATGTTTCCAACAGGTTACATCCTCCTCATACCAATAGATGGATCCAAGGTGGCACATTGTAGCTTTTTCTATAAACAGTACTGAACAGCAAGTTTGTATTTTTATCCAATTTTCACAATTTTAGCAGGAAGAAAGTGAGGGGGCAAAATTTTATCTGAATGGCAGCACCCAAACCAGCCCCCCCATCCCCGTCCCCATCCCCCCACCCCACCCCCCTGACGCCAGCCCTGGTGTTACCAAAGAAGGAAGTTGTAATCTACACTAAATGGAGCCTCTGTTCCCTAATGTTAACCAGCATGGAGGCCCACTGATCCTTAAGTGCCGTGCGCTTTGGGCCAGCCTAATGTTACTGCAGGCAACCCTTGGATGTTCCTAATGAGAACATTATTCATTCCATATGTTTTATGGAGGCTCCATTGTGCAGGAACAATTTGGTTCCTCTGAGTTCTTTTCTGCCTTTCTTTAACCCAGTGTTTTCAAGTGCTAGCTCCTTCCATGATGTCATCGCTAGTAATGGGGGCTGACCATGAAAGAGTCTTTAGACCTGGGATTTGGCTTTTGGTTTGTCTGACCAAGTATATTGAACCTGAACTCAGATTAACAGTTTTCATGACACATGCAACATGATAAATCATTTAAAACCTTAAAACCTTAAAACCTCACTTCTCATGGAGGAGTGGATAAGATATCTTTTGCAAACCACCCTGTCTCTCCCACATTATATGACTTGCTGAACTTATGCCCTGTCTCATGCTTAAGACGATGGTCATTTATTACACAGGTATAAACACTCGCACAGTATGAACAGGTCATGTTGTACACTATGCATTACATATATCCAAGTGTTGATCACCATGAATGCTCGTCAACACAACATTCATATCTTTGAGAAGGATGTTATGCCAAGTGTCAGTGCTTGCTTTTACTCCTAATAGAAATGGATTACGTGGCGTAAATATCGAAATCAGATACTTATCGTAGGTTCCCGTCATCTAATGATTCAATGTATAATTTCACCCTTGGTTACCATCACATGTCCTGCATGGGTTGCTGTAAAAAGCATGTCATCATGTTTGAAAGAGGTGATTTCCTGGATGTCAACCTGTGAAAGGAGACTGTAAAAAGCTTTTACCTACTAAGCCCAAGACCCACTATATCTTGTTATTAGTCAATGGTCTCCAGTCTCTGTAGATGTAGATAAATTAAAAAAAAGAAAAGGAAAACACCGGGGGAGTATAGTACTCTCTGTGCCCAAACAAAGCATACACTTGAAATTGTGACATCATTGACACGTGGATTAACCAAGAAATTCATACTATTGCGTTGTTTGTACACAACACATCAATTAAGATTAGCAAAAATCAGACAACACCTTCCTTTAACAATGTTCATTGTCAGTAATTGAGCACACAAGTTCATGCCTGAAATATTAGGCCATTAACCCGGCAGCTTGTGCGCTGACTCAGACTCTTGTGTGCTGTTTGCTACCAAGACCTGAAGCTGTTGTGGTTGTTCAAATCGGTTACATTCCTCACATACTCTGCAAAGGTGTAAGTTAACTGGGATATGAAGGGGGGGGGTGTCCTGTAGCCAAGATGATGATCAGTCACGGGGGCTGAGGCTGCAGTTACTGGTTGGCTCTTTTCATTTTGCCAACAAAGCCTCAGTATTTGAAGCATAGCGAGCATTCTTTCGAACCGTCAGTGCAAAGTAGTCCAGACACTGACCTGACAAGAGCGGAGGCTTTTTTCCTCTGCATGGTGAAAGTGAATTACCAAAATCAAATGATTATTGAAATGAAGGCAAGCTGCAGAGAAGTGATGTTCTGGCACGATATGAAATGCTCTTTTCAATCACATTTTGATCGTTTGATAAAGACAGTCTCCTAGGAATCTTTTCAGAACTTAAAACAATCATCAATTATGTGTTTGTTTGGTCTGTTTGCATTTTAGTTCACATTGAAACAATGTTACATCCATGTTGCATTCATAATACTTTTACATTCATGACCCTGTCGCTCTGGTATATTTCCATTTCGATGCACATTTCAACGCCACTGCTTCACTACCCCTCAGGCTCTTTGACGTGTGCACTGTGTCCCGAACCGACCGGGAGACCAAACTGACTCTGGTGTTTGAGCATGTGGACCAAGACCTGACCACATACCTTGAGAAGGCGCCAGACCCAGGGGTACCCCCAGAGACGATTAAGGTACTAGCCGCTAATGTCAATTTGCTAATGCTAATGCCTTCTCCATGAATGCAAGGACTGAACTCTGAAGGCTTGCAGTCTCGCTCGCCCTGGAAGGTGGTGGAAGGTACAGGACAAAGCAGCCTGCCTGGGCGAGTTTGCCCAACACCGGCTGACTATTTGCAGGAGGTGCCCTGGCTTAGCTCGCACAAGCAGATGCAGCGCTGCTCTCCCACACATCAGAGTGAGCCGGAGCCGTTTGAAGGCCAGTCCATGTGGTAGATGGTCTCTTAATTAGAGGGCCGAGCCCTTCTATGCTTCTCTATTTTCATTCTGGCCTCTCTCTTGCTTTTTTTCAAACCATGGATTGGGCCGAGGAATGTTGTCTCAGTGTGTGGGTGTGTGAGTAAGTCTGTTAGTGTGTGTGTGTGAGAGAGTGAGCCTTGGTGTGTGTGTGGTATGTGAGTGCACCCTCAGTCGCTATCCCAGTAACTCACATTTCATTCTGAACAGACTAGTGTTAATGGAAAGACCTTCTGGCTCAAAACAGGCTCTTGGTGCCATTCATTCAAATGAACTGGAATTGCCACAAGTCTATAAGGGAAACTGCCGTGTGGCCAGTGACAAAGAGATCACTTACAGGAGTGAAAAGGTGCAGAAACGGAAGTGGTCCAAGTTCCCCCATCACCTAGAGTCATAGATGGCTATTTTTACCCGTTCCCACACGTTCCCACACGGTGAGTTCTCACAGTCCCTCTTTCCCCCACCTCAGGCTTGGAGTTTTGTTACACTTTTGTATGGGAACGTGTTCTCAGTGGCTACTCCTCCTCAAATTGATTGTTGCAGACTTGAGTGTTGATTGACAAAGAAAATCCCCCTTTCATAGCAATGCAATGTTACTTTTGTAGCCTAAGACAGCAGCACAGTACAGTGAGCAAGAAAGTGGGTAGGGTTTTTATCCACCATTTTGTTGATGTGATGTTCCTCAGTCTTTCTTCCTGTTTTCCTTAGACGTACACAGTCAACTATTTAAACTATTTGGTTTGAATAAAAAAAACTTGAAAGTAAGTGTGAAAGTTCTATTCAGGTTGCACTTAGCATTCTATTTTAATACGAGATTATTATAGATATTTATAGAGATTATTACTGACATTTATAGCTGCAGTCTTTGAAGGGAAATGGAAATGTCTCCCTTCCGTTCGAAACAACCCATGACACTTGGTCAGGAAATCAGTGATGTGGAAACGTGGATGAAAATGTCCTCTTGCTCCAGACTACAATGACTCCTTCAAACGGAGAACAGAGGGGACCTGCCCATATGGCAGAAGGCTCCGGAACCGATCCAGCACCCGATCAGGCCGGGCCCATGCCTGTGCCAGTGTCTCTCCTTTCTGTCGACTGAAGTGGAGGACGACCAGAACCGAGAGTGTGTATACTGTACACACACACACACTCACACACACACACACACACACACACGTGAGGGAAGGACACAAAAGAGGCTCTTCAGCATGCGTCTAGTGGAACATTTGAAGCCCCCACCCCTGCCTCTCATAGAGAAGCACCCCCATGCCAGCAATTAGAAGGATCCAGAAGTTGGTTGGAGAGTCCACTCACCCCCCCCCCCCCCCTCCTCCCCCCAAATCCCAACCCTGCCGAGCGGGGCTGATTTAGCCGCGTCCGATCTGGTGCCACCAGACCAGTTCAGTGAGGACAAACTCCACCGGTTGCCCAAAGATGGTGGCCACAGTCTGCCCTCCCCAACGTCAACCAACCACTCCTCCACTCTACCCCTAACCCTTCCCCACCCCCTGTCCCATTCCACACACACACACACACCCACACACACACCAACCCCTTTACCCTCCCCAAATTGCCACAACTTCATTTGGAGAAGAGGACACCAGATTGTGGAGGCCTTTACCCCCTACTGACATTAAACCCACACCCTCTGCCCCACACTAGCCTCACCCCCCCCCCCCCCCCAACACACACACACACACACCACCCATCCAGTCCACTCCTGCCCCATTTGAGACCCACCGCATGGTAATTGATGAAAGAGGCCCCGGGAATGAAATGAGCTGGAAGGACATCAAGCGGCTCCCTCTGCCTCGGGGGAGTGCGGCTGGCTGGGGCTTGGGCTTGGGCTTGGGCTGGGCTGGGCTGGGCTGGGCTGGGCTGGGCTGGGGGCCTCGGTGGGCCCTGCGCGCCTCCCAGGGCCCCCGTCTCCAGGGTCATAAAGAGGAGCTTAATGAAGCGTGGGGAGGGAATTACACTAACGCTAACAGGCAGATGTCCTGCATTGTGCCGGGCCACAATAAACAATATGGCCGCCTCTCCAGTATTAGCATAAGAAAGAGTTGGGGAGGGAAGGCTTTCTCTCGCTCCCTTTTCTCGCTCTCCTTCTCCTCCGTCTCACTGGAGGCTGTGTGTTGACTGCTTTTTTCAAGGTTTGCTTTGGATGCTGATGGTGGAGCAAGTCGTTGGGGTGGGTGGTGAGGAATGTTTTTTTTCTTTTTCTTTTTTCTATTTCTCTTTCATTTGGCTCCCTCAGACTCACTTCCTCACTCTCTCTCTCTCTCTCTCTCTCTCTCTCTCTCTCCCTCTTTTTCCCTCGTGTTCGCTGGTGGGTTGGTGGGGGAGTATGATCAACAGGTGTGACTTGGGCCACTCTTTTGTTTAGGTGTGTGTGTGTATGTATGTGTGTGTGTGTGTGTAGGCACTCCTCCCCAACAGGGTCCTTTCAGGTGGACACTTGAGTGTCTGTCAGCTGCATTCCTGGGCTGAATGGACACGGCAGTGTGGGCCTCAGCTTGGCCAGTGCCTGCAGGCTACCCGCCGCAACAGGCCTTCAAAGGGCCTCCCGGTCTCTTCATAGCAAGTAGTGTTAGATTACACCACACACACACACACACACACACTCTGTACGTATGCACATATATACACACAAACATGCTAACACATTGTCAATACACATACATACAATACACACAAAGATATACATGTAGTTTAGTTATATGCGAACATACACTTGCATATGTACACACACACACACACACACACACACACACATGCTCAAGAGACCCCCAAGAAGAAAAGAAATCTAAACTAAGATGGTCAGCGATATAATTAAATTTATTGTCTTCATTTTTGCAAGAAAAAAAGCAAAAAACCTGAAGCGTAGACATAAATCTCCGGAAGAGATTTTGTCAGGAAGCAGCTTGTCGCTCCTGCTGGAGTCATCCTTGCTTTGAGGCCTCAGCAAATCTGCTGGACACAGCCAGCTGTCATGGGTTAGCTCATGACTGGCAAACAATAGGGCCTGGAGAGGTTTGTGTTTGTCCCATAGTCACCTTGATGAGATAATGTGGGCCGGGAGCACGCGTGTGCGCGTGTGTGTGTGTCTGTGTGTGTGTCTGTGTGTGTGTGTGCGCGTGTGTGTGTGTCTGTTTGTCTTATTTCCAATGGCGTCAAAAGGAAATGTGGTGAAACGGGGCTATTTAAAGCAAACTTGGAGGAACTCGAGGGGTGGGGGGCTGATGATGGTGGTTGTGTGTGTGTGTAGGGAAGGGGTGGGGGTGTTGTTGGTGGTGGTGGTGATACCATTGTGTCAGCCCCCCGAAATAACTGCCTGCTCTTCCACAGGTCTGTCAGGTCATGGCTGGGGTCACACTCAAAAAGGAGGCCTTGTTTACGCTTACGATGAGCAGCCGAGGACCTCTCTAACCCACTCACTCGCTCACTTACACGTACACACATATACACTCGCTCACACACATTTCCTGGGCCCTGATCTGTTTTCACACACTATGAGGTGACACCCCCCCCTCCCCAAACCAACCTTCAACCCCTGCTACTCTCAGCACCCCCCCAAACCCCCCACC
>JASCQY010000068.1:9578866-9594634 GCA_030264315.1 Sardinella tawilis
TGGTTGCTAGGCAGGTTGCTAGGGTGATGAAGTTGGTTGCTATGTTAATCATTTTGATTGCTGAGTCTTCATAGGTTGTCTGAGTAGTTGACTTGGTTGAGATGATTAACTTTTTATTTATTATAGAGGGACAGTGTACATTAATTGACATTTTACAAGGAAAATTTAAATGCACCCAATTATAGCCAAAAGGCTAGTTTCCATGGTAGTGCCCCTGCCAGAAGGAGAATGGCAAAGTTATCTATCAACTAAAAGCATTAACATTAACATTAACTACCTATCAACTAAAAGCATTAACATTAACATTAACTCCTTTTAAATATTCTAGAAGTTTGCCCTCAGCATATTTAGAGTTTGTTTCATACTGCTCAGTGCTGTGCGCTCATGATGTCATTCTTCCCGTAGTGCCTGTGTCCACCCCAACCATCGAGAAGAGGCCTGCTTACGAGCTCATCGAGGACAGGGACAATGTGACATGGACCTGCTCGGTTGCCAATGGAACCAGGGTGGAGTACCAGTGGCTGAGGAACAACGAGCCTATCAAACCCGACAACAGACACATTTTCTCCCCCACCAACGGCACGCTGGTGGTGCAGCCCGTGCGTAAAGAGGACATTGGCCGATACACCTGCCGGGTCAGAAACAACATCGGTCAGAGGCAGAGTCGAAGCATGGCTCTCGACATCTACTGTGAGTAAAGTCCTGTGTTGCTGCTTTATGTCCTTCAAAGGTCTTTTTATTTACCCCTTCCCCCATCACAGTGCAAATAGCACACAATTCCTCTTCAGAGACCACGGGGGAAAAAACTGTTTGTGTCCTGTTTGTCAATATTAGAAAAGACACATTCAAAGAGCAGGATACATGAAATTCACATGACAATGAAATGTACACTTGGAATCATAAATTCTAGAGAAGATTTTTCTTTTCTTTTTAATCCATGGTTTTGATTCTCCAATGATTCCAGGTGGTCTCTAGTGCCAGGGTTATACTTTAAAACTTATTCAAAATGTTGATTCCTTGTATTGAACTCATTTTCAGTAAACACCGCAGTCACAGGTGGAGGAAAAACAGAAACTAGTATTTGCATATTTCGACGAGAATGAAAGAGTTGTTTTGTTGTCTTGTTTGCTGGGATCACTCTTTGAGTGTGAGGCTATAATGTGTTATGTATTATTTTGCGTGGAAGCAAAATGCCTTTTAAAAACAATTTTAAAATATTTTTTTTCTAGTTTTGAATTACCACAGAAATCTATTTCTATTACAACATTCTCACAGAGAGCTGCATCTGAGACGTCTAAAAATGTTACTAGGCTACAGCTATGGTCAATGAATGGATTGATAGGTTTCGTTCAAATTGTTTAGAGCTTTCTATTAAGCCTATTTTACTAAACACTGACAGAGTGTATTGCTATCAGATGTCACACCAACACAAATGTGGTCCCTGTGGCGAAAACGTAGCATGTTTTTTGAGTGCCATGTGCCCCTGCCCTGGGGCTGGGACTGATAAGAGGTCAGTGCCATAAAAATAAATACCATCTGTGACCAGGAAACGGAGCAGGACAGCCCCCCCTAATCATTTACACTGATACAACACACAGCTTTTATGGTGGCTTTACCTCCATGGACTGTGGGCTTACTTGACAGTGATGTCCTTATGTGCTAAAGAAGCCAGTCAGTTTGGAGTCATTCATCTTCACAGAGGTCAAACCCTTCAAATGTATTATGCAGAAAAAAACATGACTACCAAAACATCATTTATCATTTATAATGTTCTTGTCATGTTGAGAATACTGGCCCTTATACTGACTCTTCAGCTGTTTGTTCAGTGGATGGGCTCTATAAATCTTTGTGCTTGTGTCTCTGTTAAAGGAGAACTCTCGTGTGAATCAGTCCATAACACTGTTGTTCTAGGTCACTAAGTGCTGTTGGTGGGAAAAAGAACATGAACATTGAATACAACATGGTATTACACCAAATAGTGAACCAGCAAATGATACTAAGTGAATGGGGCACAGTAACTTACTTTCATTTCACTATGCCCCATTTAGTTAACATTAGTTATCAGTTTGATGTTTGTTGCATTATATGTTCGGGGTCTTTTTCCTACAGACAGCATTCAGTGACCTTGAAAACAGGACTTCTCCTTTTACCCAGGGGGCAAAACCCCCTTTTTTAGGGAAATCAGTCATGGGCTGCTGTAAGACATTGTTGTACAAGAATGAAATATATGATGTCCCAGGATCACAACCTGATCAACAAGTTGCTGCTTCTGTGTTATCACCCTCTTTATGCCCCATTATAAGTCTATGGCGAGTATTTTTAAGGGTGAATAGGGTAAAAATTTTAACAAGTAGATATCCCCACAAAACCCCCTTTGCCCCCTGGGTATTAATGTGTAATGTAATTTCCTCACATACTTACGGTGTTCCTATATTGGGATTGACAGATGGTCCGTATAACCTGGCCATAAGGTCTCACCAGGGTCTTCAGACTGGGGAGGTTTTCATGGTGGACCCGGGTGAGCTGGTGCTCTTTGACTGTTCGGCCGACTCCAACCCGCCCAACAGCTGCGTGTGGATCTCCCAGAATGGCAACAGGACGGAAGTGGTCATGACTGGTCCGCGGTTCGAGGTCAACCCACACGAGCTGGCCCCGGCCAAGAAATATGTAGTCCGCGCGTTCAACAATATCACCCAGAAAGAGGACGAGGCCCAGTTCACTCTCGTAGTGGCCAATATCGGCTCAGGTGAGTTTTTCCAATGAAAGGCCCAAGGAGAAGCAGCATTCCCGACAGATGGAAATGTATTATGCCTCACAGGCATGCGATTCTGTGGAACCTGCGCCTATTATGTTTTCCATGAATGGATGGTAGCCTACTGGAGTCTGATGGCCACCTGTGAATCAGAGTAGATGTGCAGGATGCAGCCTGGTGAGCATGCGTGAGAAAACAGACTGCTTTGAAAGTGCTGTTTAGCTCTCCATGTTCAGTCATTCTCATATAACCAGATGTTTCCTTCCGCCCACTCTGTGCCTTTGCATATGCCTCGATAGTGAGGGCTCAAATACACAACCTGGTTCTCTCCTCTCAACTATAAAGTATAAGAACTAAACTACTGTACATGTCATTTCCAGTAGGTTAATAGGCTACTACTACCTTGCATGGTGCATGACTGTTAAGTGTGAGAACCAATTCTAGAATATTCCAGATGAGCTCATAACATTATGTGGTTTAGATAAGGATATCAAAGGTTTTTATCCCCCCACCCCACCCCTACCCCTTCCAGTTGCTAAGCGCATTTATTGTGTCCTGGGCGGGTGAAAACGGCAGTCGGAAAGTAAACAGCAGACGGCAGGTGTTCACCTTGTGCTCCGCTCTCCAGCATGTGGGAAGTTTCTGCTTGTCGGGGCTGTCTGGGTTTCGGGTGGAGAAGCAGACAGATGCATACAGTGGAATAGTGCGGAGCAGGAAGTGTAGTTGTTTGTGCGTTCAGCAGCCCCAGTGATCAGCAAGCTCTCAGTGTTTGATCCCATCTCTGATCTGGTTCCAATCCCTCTCTTTAGACAGACGTTTTTTTTTTAATCATGTAGCTAATATGGATAGCTAATAGGCTAATATGGTGTCAAGGGCAATATCATTTTAAAATCGCCCACTTTTTTGTTGTAGCAAAGTTTAGTATATCATACAGTATTAACATAGTGAAAAATATATGAAAAGGCTGTTTTGAAAATCTCAAATTAAAGTTGGACCTGTATTTCATTGTTGTTTATTAATATACAGTATTATGTTGTTGTCTTTGATAGGAAAGCAGAAGATTAGTCAGGAGGTGAAAGTCCTGTCTCCTCTGGCTGCCATTGCACTCTGCCTTCTGCTCATCATTGGCGTCTACATGCTGCTTGTGTTCAGGAGAACATGCCACCCAAGGCAAGGTAATGCACAAGTGCTAGCAATGCCTTTTACCTCCAAAATGTATAAATAGGACAACTAGCGGCCTACACACTGGTTTCCTGTGTGTTGATAAAGCCTTTTCATGGACTAAGAGAGAACCTGAATGGAGGTTTCCATTGGAAAAAAAGATCTTCAACTAAAACTAAACTTGAAACCGGCCTTGTGGGTCTAAAAGCAGTGGGTGCTGATATCATTTCTAATTTCTACAACAAAAGCATTGTTTGTTTTTCCTCATGGGTTTGATTTCATCATGTCGTTTCATTGCCTTTCAGTCATAATTACGATGAAAGACACCCTCTCCAAAAGGTAAGACAACTCCACAAAGCCTTGTGGTAGTCAATGACAGTTGGTTCCACCAGGGCAATGAATGTTAACTTTGTTTACCCAGCCAAATGACTTTTAATCTTTAAACGTGGGGCTCTCTCTCTGTTTCTCTCTCTCTTTCCCGCTCAGGCCGATAACAGAACAAAAGCGACCCCACCGCTCAGGTAAGCCTTGTGCAGCAGCGCGGTTATTTGTATGCCAGGACGCCTGTCTGTTGTCAAGCACTGCTGTGTACATAGCCAGCACAAACAGCTGTCGAGGTCCGTGAGCCGTCTCTAGATCAGAACGTGACAATCACAGCCATATTGTGCCATTATTTTGGGCCTTGGACTGAGCCAAGAGATGGAGAAACCAAGGCAGTTGGCAACTTGTCTAACTACTTGAAGTAACACTTTCCACAAGCACACGTGACGTGGAAAGAAGTCCCATTCTTTGACTCTGGGGCGCGGAAGCGATGCTATCAGCTTCCGTGGAGTGACACAAACTGAGAGGAATGATATTTATGACTGGGCTTTAAAATACAATGACATGGATGCACTTTGTCATTTCTTCTGACATTTAACATAATTATTACTGGTACATAACAGTGACTATACCCTTTGGTGCCATATGGCATCTGATTGATATTATCTAATGATGCATAATGCTTTCTTGATAGGTCATGAAGATGCAACTGAAGACTTTGGCATCTATGAATTTGTTGCCATCCCTGGAAGACTAGATTCCACTCAGGTGGGTCTCAGTCTCTATAGACCAAGACAAATTTGCTTGGTAAAGAGACACAAAAAATCAGTCTAATCTAGCGTAATCTCATCTAGTCCAGAGACACACAGTCTACTGCATTTGTACGTTAATACCCAAATGAGGACAAATAGTGAATAATTCAAATAGTAATTCCTGTGTATTGCGTACTTCTGACTGCAGGCATCATGCAGATCGCTGGCACACCCTGAGTCCACTCAGGATTTACATACCACTATCTATGATGTCATCAGACGAGTCCCTGAAACCCCCACCCTGAGCCTGCTGAAGTGAGACGGCCAGAACGGCCTCAGTGCTCATGAGCACCTGGATGAGATCATCGCTTCAGATGAATTTGGTGGTAGTGTGCCACCTATACAGTGAAGCGGGGCTTCACTTGAATCCCTGTGTGTGTTTGTATGTGTGTGCGCCTGTGTGTGTGTGTGTGTGTGTGTGTGTGTGTGTGTGTGCGCGTGCCTGTGTGTGTGTGTGTGTACGTGTGTGTGTGTATGTGTGTGTGTGTGTGTGTGTGTGTGTGTGTATGTATGTGCACGTGTGTGCGTGCTCTGTGTCCTGTGTACATGGATGATCTTGTTCCTTGTCCAACCATTTCTGGAAGATGGTGAGAAGGCTCAATGAAACAGTACAATGGGACATATATGATGACTTTGATGGATTGTTTTTTTGTTGGCTTTTTCAGTGTTTCTGCAAACAAATATTTATTTCAAATGAAGGTTTCTCTCTAACCATTATAATGTACTGTACTGTACTGTATATGTGTTTTGTATTTGATTTTCTCTCATTTGATATAAGTGCATTTGAGTGTGAGGAAGCAAGCAGGGGTTATTTGAGGCATATGGTCATGAGCCTATCCAGTGCTATTCTCTGTAGGAGTGAAATAAGGGGAATTTCACATGAATGATTTAGCAACCAAATGTGCCAAGCTGAAGTTTGTATTGGCTGCATAGAAGCTTTCCTTTCTCCCTTTACTTTTCTGCCATTGGGAAAAGTCCTGGACATACTCCTAACTCACAGATGTGAAATAACATAGATTACTTTATATTATTCCATAATGCTTTATTTTTGAAAGCTTTAGTGACCGCTATTATACTTACATATAATACAAAATATATACAATATATATAAAATTGATACATATCAAGAAACATTTTTGCTATATTTTACATGTTGCGAGTTTATTGTAAGTGTTTCAAAAGCTTTCCTTTATCTGCTATTTTGTACAGCCACACTAAAGTGGATTTTCTATTTGAATAAAGATTTATAGCAAATGTAAGTTGGTGTATGTATAACATCGCTCACTACAGTCGCTAGGCTACTTGTCTCAAGCACTTTGTGCTGCATCAGTAGTAATGGGCCTAGACGTGGAGGACAGGACACACGACGCTGTTTCACCTGTCTAGAATGCAAACGGCGACAGAAGGTTTCAGTGGGTGGCAGTAGGGCCCTCCACCTGCCCATGCTGACTCCCAGTCACGACTAATGTGTGTGTGTTTCTGTGTGTGTGTGTGTGTGTGTGTGGTGATTTGTTGGCTCTCCGAAGGAATTTGTCACCTATTATGTGAGGAACAGTTGCATCGCAACACAACTATTTCTCAGACTTATTAGATAGATACAGACTCATATCCTTTCAAAACAGCTCAATCCGATAAGTCTTTGTTTGTTGTCTTTTAGGACACCCGTATGGCAGAAAGACCATCTGCTCAGCTTTTCATTTGTGTGTGTGTGTGTGTGTGTGTTGTGTGTGTGTTTTACAAGAACGAGGCGCCAAATCATAGACTACCTGTGCAAAACCCACTCACACAGCTAGAGGGGCCATGCAGAGGGTGGGTGTCTCCACCCCTTCATTTGACAGTGAAATCATTAGGGTTGCCATGAGCACATCTCCTCTGCACAGGACTTTTCTTAAGATCACTTGCAGGTTTTCATTTCTGTTGGACAGAGAACGCTACACTCTTCAGTACTAAAGTTTTCTTTTATATATTTTTTTTCCATCTTTTGTGTTGCATGTAAACAACTCTCCGTGAGCTGTAACAGAACCACAGTCAACGATCCGAGACTAGCCTACTACAGATTTCTAGATAAGTCACTACCATCATGGACATGTCCTCCAATTATAACTGACAATTGCAGCCTACACAACTGAAGGGCACATCAGAAAAGGGGTGCTGTTTCTGACGTGGACCCTCAGAGAGATTGAGCCTACCTGTGGTTACTCAATAATTACATTACTGCCATCTGCTGGTAGAGGTATATAGCCTACCAAATAGCATTCGACGTCACGACAACGTTTTTTGATAAAATACGATTTATCATGAGCCGGACCATGTTTTGGCCTATCATTATTATCAAGAAAAGCACGGCCTATTTATTGTGTACACAGGTGTGATGAATATTTAAAAAGAGAAATTGAGGAACACTGTCTTATGCTAGTTTTTGGACTCAACTTATTTGCTTCAGGACCAGTTTGACAGACTGCCTCTCCACACAAAAAACTACATATCCCAAGTACACCGGGAGGAACGACTGACACGTGACCAGTAACTATCATGGCCCCTTTCGTTTGGCAGTAGCAGATCAGAGCTCAGAGAGACACTCAGCCTTATGCTTCAAACATTCTCCCGTTTAGATATCTGACGTGGTGCAAAGATGCAGAAAATCAAGTCTCTAATGGCCCGACAGGTGAGTAATCGCTGCTGTGATCTTCCCTTGTGCCCAGCGGCAAGCCCATATTAGCTAAACACAAGCTAACCAGCTGTGGCTTTGACAACAGCTAGCAAGGTAGGGGCATTTATCAGTTGATAGGGATGTTGGTGTCTGAGTCATCTGAAAAACAGAAGTGTCCTTTTTCCCCCTTTCCCAATAGATAAGTGACAGGTGGCTACGCTACGTAACACGGCATCGCACAAAAGCAACGTTAGCACATCAGGAAGTGCAAATGGATGTCTGCAATCTCATTTGCCCGACAAAAATGTGTTGCTGTTCTGTTTTAGCGACAGTGACATGCTAGCTTAGATGAATGGGGCATTGGCTGCACACACTGGTTTTAGTTAGTCTGAAGATAAACTAGCTGCTACGTCTACTGTTGACGGGTCTGAGATTGTTTGCTAACGTTACCTGTACGTTACCTGTCAGCCTGACTCCCTTTGATGTCCGAGGCAGGGTTTTGAGTTCATCCGCAGTGAGAAAGACGAGGGAACATTGTCTTTATCCCTTTTTATTTTTCATTTTTCATTTCTTCCCCCAAGGGTCTTAAAAGTCCCCAGGAAAGCATGGCAGATATGAGTCCCGTGGAGAATTTCAGGATCCCAAGTAAGGTGAGTCAGTGTTGGAGCACTGCAGTAAAGCTAACGCAGCCTACTGCTCACAGCTACAGTCAACCTGTTGAACCATCTTCTGTAGGCCTAACGTTACGTGATTTTTATTGTCTGGAGTACTGGTGTAGATAACGGTCCAACATGCTGTTCAACATACAGTTATCTGATAGAATAATGCTGACACAATACTATAGTAGTAGTCTAGGCCTATATGTACCACAGAATGTGTGTGTTTTTTTCATAGGGCCTAATAAATGCAAAATTGATGGTGTTTTAAACCAGACATGTTGATACTTTTACACAGACACATCTCAAAAATGTTCTTGCGATATCACTGTAGTCAAGTGTTAGGGATTGCCCTACCTTTTAAGGCTTGTCTTTGCAAACTTCCTGATGCACAGACAAAAGGAGCTGTGTCACTCTGGAAGTTGCAACACAGAGTTTGAAGTCAGAAAGGTCCAATCACACAAATGCACATGGCTCTATATCTTTGTCTCAATCCAAGAGCAATGGTCAGCAGAAATGAAAACCAAAATGCCACACCAGCTGAGCATGCCTCTTAAGTGAGGGCTATAAATTCTAAATGTTCTATTTAATGTGACAGTTTCCCAGTTTTATGGTCAGTTTAAGTCTCGGGTTAGTCTGCAATAAATAAATATGGATGCAGTTTGAGGATTTTTATTTGAAAGAAGCTGGCAGATCTGATTCCAGGTTCACTTGTTTTGGCAGTCAGGAAAAAAGCTGGAAGGAAATCTGGATAATTTAATTCGTTCATTTTCCAGACTTTCTGTGTCCAGCCCAGTGACATTAATAGATGTGTGTGTGAGTGTGCGTGCGTGTGCGTGTTGTGTGTGTGTGTGTGTTTGTCTGTGTGTGTGTGAGAACAATGTTGCAGGGTCGTATTACTTAAGGTGACTGTTCCCGTCAGTAGTCAGTCAGCCATCTTGTATGTGATGGTTATCTCATTACACGTGGACAAGGTTTCATTTGCAATGCCCATGAGCAACTCTAGTCTATGCCTTTTCACCATTTTATACAGCTTTTAGATATAGATCTCTGTATGGTCTGAAAAAAAGCCAATGTATGGAAGTCATTTGAAGTGTAACATGAACCATGCAGTCACCATTCCGGTAAGCAACCTGAAGGCCAGGTTAGCCATTAAATGGCATTAGCCATGGCCAGAATGCCCTCCAAATCTTGAAAAGCTGGTTGATCCTTTCCTTTGCACTTTAAGCAGCCTAACAGTTTAGAAGCAGAGTTGGGGACTTTGGGAAGTTTTTTGACCTTTCGTGTTTTCGCTGAGGGTTTCTTGAAATGGGACCAACTAGCTCAGACGTTGATTCAACAGGACTTTTAATTTCCTTCCCCACAAGGCTTATTCAGTGCCAGTAGTCGATCATCCTCGCCAGTGCACTGTGGGGGCCTATGGATTGGCAATCAGCAAGCCTTAATGATCCATGGTGACTTTTAAGGCTGTGTGATGACTGATCTGTAGGCTTATTAACAGCTCCACTGTCTCTGACCCATGCCCTGCTTTCCAAACAAGCTCTCTGGTGGCCCGACTGTAGTTTGTTACTTTTCTAGCTCCAGTCTCCACAAGTAGAACCCTCAGGCACGTATTTCTGAAGAAAAAAAAGGCTCTTTCATCATTTTACCCTTGACTGTTTCTGAAGGGTGGGTGAGATGGAAGATGAGAGAGCAGTTTTGTTGTTTTTTTTTCTCCTCATCTTCCTCCTCGAAGAACATCTGGTCGTCTATTCCCAGAGGTTTTCTCCCGCCACTTGGCTTTGTGAAGACGATGCAGGGAGTCTCAGAGTTATTACACAAGTGTGCAGTGATTTAAGGGAAAGAGGGGAAAATTAACACAAACAAAAACAAACAGAAAAGTAAACAAAAGCTGGTGCTGGGGACACAATGAATGCAAAATGGATGAGATGCTGTTTTTTAAGCGTCTATTAATTACTGCCACTACGCAAAATTAGAATATTTGACGGCATATTTCCCCCCCTAGTTCTCAGAATTAATATTGATTGTGTCAGAGTGATGGATGGTACCAAGAGTGCCACTAGGCATCTCCTGTAGCAAACAAAGTTTTTGAAGTAAATTAAAAACACATCTGTTTTGTCCCCTTCCTCAAGGATCTGTCCATGTGTGTGTAATGTTTTGGGAATATTAATCAGCTCTGTTGACCAGCTTACTCCCAGGATTAGGCTGATTTGGCTGATGTTTAAAGGAGGTGTTAAAAGGATTTAAAGAGTATCGACAGAGGTTTTGTGGAATGGTGGAAGTATATTTGTGCCACTAGTGTTTCATATTTGGTAAAACTGGATGGAGCGGATTGAGGAAAAGCTTCACTGAAGTTCTTGAAGCCAAATGAAGGCTTCTTTCATCAAATGCCTTGAAAGGTTAAGGAAATTATCCTATGTTGCAAAAGTAATCCACCCAGTTTACTGAAAACTGAATTAATTTTTTTTAGATATTGTGCCATTGAGTAATGACTATGAAAATCTATTTTGCACATTTTTGAAGCTTGTTATAATTTCCAATAAAAAGTTGGTTGTTTCATTTTCATTCAATGAGGTGAAACCCAGCCTGTGGAGAAATGAACACATTTTAGTGTAAATTATATCATGGAAATGCTATGAAACTTTGACTAGGTCCTTGGAAAGCTTTGGGAAAGTTTGGAAATATGGGCGAGAACCCTGAGACCCAGGGACCCCAAGAGGCTCCAGCAAAATACCAGTTTTGCTAAAAGGACAACTGTGTTGCAACTGATAATAGTTTCCTGTTATATATGCAATAATTTTGACTAATGTTGGGTCTCACTCAATCCTCACTGGCCATTAAATAGGCATCAACAAGTCTTCTTTCTCTCGGCAGTCGGCAAACAAAAAACAACTCGCAAAGGTGACAGAAAGACAACTTGTGCCCAGAGTGACAGAAAGACCACTTATGCCCAGAGATGGCAAAAGTGCTGTACATGCTCTCCATATCAAGCAGAAGTTCAGATAAATGGAAGTTTGAGTGACTCAGCCTCCTTACTCGAGTAAAAGTGACAAAAGTGAAGCACAGCTTAAAGAATTGGAAGTGTAAAAGTAAGAAGCACTCAAAGCATGTTTGAAGGACTGTATTACCTATATAGACTATATTGTTGTCTCTGGCAAAAGTTGATGACTGTAGTCTGCAAAGATATTCCAATTTAACTGATAGTCCTTCTCATCGTCATGATGAGATTCTATTTGAATTTTAAAGCAAGCTTGATACCCTCTACCCTGGGAGAACAGAGAAAAAAAAAACATCTTTTTTTTTTAACAAGGAAATGCAAACAACCAAAGAAACACATTTTCTCATCAGTATCCTACATTGAAGTTTTGTGTTATCATATAACCTCTCAGAAGCAAATGCCAAACTATTTCTGTCCCATTATTGGTGCGAGTGGCCCTGATGTTGCCAAGGCAATGAAATGAAAACAATGATAACTCCCCTGTCCAATATCATAGTCTGCGTTGACTGGTGTGTGTGCGCTGGTGCCCAGTGTATTTTCTCTCTAAGGTATTGCTGACTGCTCGATCTACTCGACTCCCCTGACCTTGCATACATGTAATTGACACTAAAATGCAGTTATTCAGCCAGCCGAGAAGTTCCAGGCAAGTTGAACACCCAGCTCAGCCGTGTATGGGGCACCAGATACAGAGAAGGAAATGATCAGCTAATTAGCTGCCAGGTTCAGTTATTATAACAGAGCTTTCCGAAACTGAGACAGCTGTGTCCGCTTGCTCTTCTGGTACCAGTGAGGACATCAGTGGGTCGGAGGCTAGTCTGAATATGCTGGTGCTGCCCTCCAGTTTGGTCTTTGCTAAACCGAAGAACAAAGAGCAGCGTGGGTCTAGACTAAGGAATATATTCTGTGGGACCGGTGTGTCACTTGCTATATGGTCAAGGGATATTTATTGCAAACAACATGGCTGTGTGTGTCTATGAGTGTATGTGTATGAGTGTGTGTTTATGAGCTTGTGTGTGTGTGTGTGTTAGGTTGGATCAGAAGGGAGTGAGAACAGGAGCAAGGTTGCATGGGCTGGTTGTGCTGTGTCCAGCTTTTTCCCTGTGCCTTGGCTCAGCTGACTGGGAGATGGGGCTGATAAAGATGTGCCCACTCACCTCTCTCTCTCTCTCTCTCTCTCTCTCTCTCTCTCTCTCTCCCTCCCTCTCTCCCTTATGTGGCTTTTGTGTCTCTCTGGCTCATAATGCCATCATATTGTGCCGGCTCTCAGTGTCTTTTATCAGCACAATGCTGTCTCTGCCAGGGTTTTTTAATTTATTTATTTAGTTTCATTCAGGCTTACTCTTGGAATAGTGCCTGACTCCTCGATAACCCGACTATTTCGAGAGCTCTCTCTCCTCTCTCTCTTCCTCTATAGACGCCTTTATTGTGAGCGCCTAAATAAAGCTACATCCTCCCCAGGCGTCTCCTTTGAGATGGGTTCACTGTGGACACCCCAGGAGCTCATGGGGAATGCGTCACTGTTCATCCAGTGTCCAGTAGAGGGCGCTACATCCATTGCCACGAGACTGGAGCTCTGGAGATCTGGGGCACACAGTCACACAGAGAGGAGATGGGAGATGAGACGGGTTTGGGGGTTCAGTCACGAGAAGACCCAAGTGCTCTGGCCATGACGTCAAAGCTTGGCACGTTGTGCCGGATGATTTAGTCATGGGTGAGGTTAATTTGGCCCGGTCCTCATTCTCACGTCACGTGTCTCACAGAGAGAGAGAGAGAGAGTCAAAGAGTTCTACATCACAAAGTCTGTGAAAAAATGTGTGAATTAGAGCAGCCAACCCACTGCCCACCCCACCCCATCTCCCACTTTCCCCCAAATCCGTACCCCTCGACGTGCGAGCAAGTCTGTGCCTGTGAAAAAAAGATAGTGGTGTCAATGATGCAGTTGCACTTCCCGAAAAAGCGACGATTTAGCAGCTGGAACCCAATCAACCCCATCAAGACCCATTCCCTCTCCACACTCTGTGCCTCCATCACTTTGTCTCTCTTGTCCCAATCCCATTTAGCCTAGCATCCTACCCCTAGCGCCCCCCCCCCCCCCCCTTGGAGCTTCATAGTACTGCGCTCCCGTTGCTATTGTGTGGCCCTCCATTTGATAACACCTCATTGTGTCGGGCCTTTGATTTCGCTGTTGTGTTCTAAGCGAGTGCCACTTCATAGGCGGCGTGCTTTTATGTGCCAATGGGACGCTCGTTGGTTTTGTTTGTCCTTCCCTGTTAATTTCAGATGAAAGAGAGAGAGAGAGAAATAAATAAAAAAACATGATGAAATGATGAGAGGCCTTAAATTTGAAGTTTATTATTTGATGGGTGCAGCCAGTTAATTAATCGGCCGCAAAGCTCTGAGGAGTTGGCAATGAGGTCTAGTGCCCCTGCTGGCAGAGGGATGCAAAAGCAGGTCTGGTCACCGTTTAGTTCTGCACAACTGGCCCAAGTTAGAGATTCTAGTTTAGTAACCCATGGAATGGAGATAGCTATGAGATAGAATGAGTCCTGATTGAGTCATGTTCAGCATCACAATGCATGTGCCATTACAAGGCAAGACACACACACACACACACAGATTTGAAGTGTGTCTGAAGTAGGAGTCAGGAAAGGTGCAAGTGAAACTTTCTCTGCGCTGGTTAGGGTTCGCGGCCGACCCAGGATTCCTTCTACATTGTGACACATTTTTCAAATTCCTTTTCCTTCTGAGAGCACTTTGTGACCTCGGCCGACAGGGTTGAAAATGGCCAGAGTTCTCCTTTAAAGGTGCACTTTGAGATCCTGAATGATGTCACTTCTGGTGGCGTTCCACGTAAACAAACAAAACACTGTTCTCAAATTCACGCTACAAAATCAACTTTGCTCACTGCCCCTCAGCCACGTGCATGCTCACTAACCCCCACCCCTCCGAAATGTGTTTTGTTATGTTTTGGTGCACAACCTGTGCCCCCAGTGTTTGTTTGATGTTTACAGCCCTGTGTCATCTCCAGAGATGGGACTTTTTCACAATGTATTCAGGGAGCAGGCAGCCAGCTGATGAAGGGGATATGCCTATGATTTGAGACAAAAATGAAATTGAGCTCCAAACCAGGCAAGATCTCATAGCTCACCTTGAAGATTTTCAGTATGTGGCCCCCTGCTCAAGGGCTTATTTAATTGAGTCGCGCTCTGCTCCCTGTGCCAAGCTAAAGAGATGCTATGTGTCTGTGCATGGGCTTTAATATGGAGGAGCTCACACTATTTGCTTGATAGATTCTCAGAGGGGGGCTCATCAGTCTCAGACTCTGTCTCAGAGTTAAAGCCTTTCTGAAGAGTTCTGTGACAAAGCAGACCAAAAAAAAGTAAATAGATAAATAAATTGACAAAAAAACAAACAAACACACAAACAAACAACCGTGAGATCGGCAAACAGACAAATTGGAGGGAATTGGAGACAGCATGGCAGCAGGCATAGAAGGCCCCGTGAGGACGTACACACACACACACGTACACACACACCAAATTCAGTCCCCCTGTGGAGGATTTTTGGAGTTGTCTGCCACTTTTTATTTCCTTCAGTTTCCCTCTCTTTTACTGGTGTGAGTCATCCTACACCCCCCCCCCCCCTCACAGGGGGATGGAACCTTCTAGCCCTCCGCTTCCAGCTCCTACATGGGCCCTCTCTCCCTCTTTCCCTCTCTCCCTCTCTCCCTCCCCCTCCATATTTCTGCATCGATTTGTCTTTTACTTTCTCTGTCTCTACTCTACCCTTCATCCAAATATCTCTCTCTCATTGGGTTTCCTCTCTGTCTTTTACTTCTCTCTCTCTCTTTCTCTGTCTTTCTCTGTCTCTCTCTCTCTGTCTCTCTCTCTCTCTCTCTCTCTCTCTCTCTCTCTGTCTCTCTCTCTCTCTGTCTCTCTCTCTCTCTCTCTCTCTCTCTCTCTCTCTGTCTCTCTCTCTAGTGTTCCAGTAGTGGAGTGCTCTGCTTCTGTCATCTTCTCTCTGCTTGCTTCCTTTATAGGAGCTTCAGTGAACGCATGAAAGCACTGCCCTCATATCTAACTTCTCACCAGTAGCTCAGAGACCTCTGTGTGTGTGTGTGTGTGTGTGTGTGTGTGTGCATTACAACTCGCTTTTGTGTGTGCTCAAGCACATAAGATTTTGAGCTTGTGTGCGTGTGTGTACAGTACAGGTGTGTTGGCATTTGTGTACATGTACCGGTATATGCAGGACAGGTGTATACAAACTCCAGAACTCAAGCACATCCTCTGGTCCCCCAGTCTTTCCGTCTGTGTGTGTGTGTGTGTGTATGTGTCTGTCTGTGTGAGAGAGAGTGTGTGTGTGTGTGTGTGTGTGTGTGTGTGTGTGTGTGTGTGTGTGTGTGTGTGTGTCTGTGTGTG
>JASCQY010000068.1:9645096-9660649 GCA_030264315.1 Sardinella tawilis
CACACACACACACACACACACACACACACACACACACACACACACACACACACACACACACACACACACATACACATTGATATCAGAATGTGGTGATATTTGCATTTAGATTGGATGCCTTTTCGGTATTGTGGCAGATGTGTTGTCCCACACAATGGAGGGCTCGCCTCAAGAGCCCTGATTGGACCTGTGGTTTAATTGCACGTTCGATCAGATGTGTGGGAGGATCAGAAAGCAAATCTTTTTGCTGGTCACACACATGCATCTGCACTTCATGTTTTGCCCTGTGGAAAGAACAGATCTATGCGCGGCTGAATGCTATTTATGATGCCTTTAGCTTCCTGGGTTATTGGAGCAGATTAATTACTGTTTAATAGAATTCCTATCTGTCACAGAGCGAGTGTAGCATCAGCTTATTAGTGAACACAGACACATGCCTTTGGCATCGAGGTGAGAAGCTGAATTAGATAATCACTGTACATGATCAAAGACCGAAGGATAGACTTAGCAACAAGAGAATGATTTGTTTAATTGCGTGTGTGTGTGTGTGTATGTTTGTGTGTGTGTTTGTGTACATGAGATCAGTCCGAGTAATAGGTATAATCTGAATGTTCCCAAAAAAAAAGTCTAAAAATAATCTCCACTATGACCACATCTACTCCACATACACTAATCCAGCTGAGAGACTTCACTTGGACTCTAGTTAAAACCCACCTTCTAGTTTGGGTTGGAATGAATGCTTTCATTGTGTGCTTCACCAAAATCATTTTATTTCCCTAATCACTGCACTCTGTATAGGATATCCATGAACACATGAAAACTGCTGCTTCATGAAAGGTTTTCAAACACTGAGCAAGTAGTTATTGGCAGACTCTGTGTGCTAGCCAACGTCATTGTCCAGGAAAGATTGCCTCTCTTCTTTTTTGCACAAAAGGGAGAAGACAGCCAGCATACAGCTGAGTCAACACTTCTGTGTGTGTGTGTGTGTGTGTGTGTGTGCTCTTGTGTGTGTGTGTGTGTGTGTGTGTGTGTGTGCTCTTGTGTGTGTGAATACAGATGGCCAAAATGGGCTGTCATGCTGGTGTTTCTGGGATAGCTGTGTGTGTGTAGCCGCGTGTGTTTACATGCATGTGTGTGGTTTAGAAAGTTTCATTACACTATGGAAGTGATGGGTTTTGTGATGCCTGTGGCAGGTTGGCGCTGGATCTCTGGGTCTGGGTCATATTTTCAGCAGGGCATTAGTCCAGGACCTGTGATGTGTCCCTCAGTGCAGGACCTGTGATGTGTTCCTTAGTCCAGAACCTGTGATGTGTTCCGTAGTCCAGGACCTGTGATGTGTCCCTCAGTGCAGGACCTGTGATGTGTTCCTTAGTCCAGAACCTGTGATGTGTTCCGTAGTCCAGGACCTGTGATGTGTCCCTCAGTGCAGGACCTGTGATGTGTTCCGTAGTCCAGGACCCGTGATGTGTTCCTTAGTCCAGAACCTGTGATGTGTTCCGTAGTCCAGGACCTGTGATGTGTCCCTCAGTCCAGGACCTGTCATGTGTTCCTTAGTCCAGAACCTGTGATGTGTTCCGTAGTCCAGGGCCTGTGATGTGTCCTTTAGTCCAGAACCTGTGATGGGTTCCTTAGACCAGGGCCTGCTGGGCCTGCTGTTCTTACTCAGCGTTTTCCCAAAATAATCTGATAATATCATCAAAGCAAATTTCAATTCTGATGGAGTACAGAGCTTATTATGGGAGCCCTTTGGGATCTTTCATCCTGCCGTGGTTTGGCCTCACTTTGGCCAATCTTTAGGAAGTGTGTGTGTGTGTGTGTGTGTGTGTGTGTGTGGGCGGGGGTGCTAAAATGATTGGTTCCACTTGAGCCAGGAGAACAAATACTGTGGCCATAATTGAGTTGCTCTGTTCTCACAAATGTGTGTGTGTGTGTGTGTGTGTTTGTGTGTGTTCGTTCTTCAGGAATTTGAGCAGTTCAACAAGCGACTGAGCGAGGCGTCTCGTCAAGTGCGGATTCCTTTGCCGGTCTCTAACGTGTTGTGGGAACACTGCATCCGCCTGGCCAACAGGACACTGGTGGAGGGGTGAGTGTACACACACACACACACACACACACACACACACACACACACACACACACATACATACACATACACATACACACATATACACACACACACACACACACACACATACCCCAAGCTGGTTTGTTTTGATGGGGCTTAATATCTCCCAGACATCCACTGTCACTGTCCCCCCATTGTACTCTCCAGAGTACACTCTAGGCAGTATGTGGTGTGAAACAAGATCCTCATGCTTTTCTTTCTAGCTAGCTGGCTAAGTAAGCCAAGCCGCAAGTCACAAGGGCTTACTGGTAGGTTCTGTACCAGTATGTACTGGTACTGATAGGTTCCTGTGTGCAAAAGGATGACTTTCACCTCCAGGGCTGACTGTTCAGACACAGGTTACAGAGACGGTGGAATTACAGTTATGGCGCTGATTGGTGAAGATTTGACAGTAACTTTATAAAGCCTTTGGAAATGCCTGATAAGTTCAGATGTCGAGAGGTAGCTTCCATAAGCGCACCACACACACACACACACACACACACACACACTTCTCCAGAGGGAAGCGTGAGCTTAGTGACTGTCTGTAAAGGGTGGTACAGCATCAACAATATTCCAGCTCCCATAGCATATGCATATGTGAACAGCAACACTGTACAGTACATTGGCCAAAATAATCCTCTGAATATGTAATGTAATTCCTATTTGTGCATGAGCATACATGCTAACGCTAGCGCAAGTGCTTTTAGACTGCAACTAGCAGGAGCATATGGCTGCAGTTTCGCATACCCAGTGCGGAAAATAGCGATATCATAATCTCATCATGTGCCCGTGTCGGTGCTTCTCTGGAGAGGAGGCGAGCACGCGCCGCAGATATTTGTTTGCCATCAGTCACGGGAGCCGCGCATGAGCGATTGTTTCAAAGCGAGGTTTCTATTCATCATTCAACTCTTCGTCTGCCGAATGATTTGATTTGTTGGTGGGGAGATTGTGCAGGTGTTGGGAAGCTGGTCTGAGTTTGTACTTGTTATTTATTTATTATTGCATTTTTCTTTTTTCTCAAGTGAGGCACCATCCATCTTTTGTTTTGACACAGTTCTCCTTTTGTGTGTATGCAGAGAGAGTTTGTGAAGTGTGTGTGTGTGTGTGTGTGTGTGTGTGTGTGTGTGTGCTGTATATTAATAGAGAGAGAGAGAGAGAGAGAGATTCTTTATTTATCCTGAAGGAAGTGTGTGTGTGTGTGTGAGAGAGAGAGAGAGAGAGAGAGAGATTGCATGTCTGTATGTACTTGAAGTTAGTTTGTCTGGATGTGTGTTTGCATTCAAGCACCTGTACCAAGAATACGTGTCTGTGACCACACATGCTTTGTAGTATTTGTCTACAGTAGCCTTAAGCCGTTCTGGCCCAGGAATAAATATCTGTGAGCTGCCTTACCTGGCTTGGTTCAGCTCTGTCAGGAGATGGATGATCCCCCTCTGTCTCTTTTTCACACACACACACACATACACACACACACACATACCTTAGCCCAAGGGACCCTACCTGCTCACACCAGCCACCCTATAAACACCCCACTCCTCTGCTATTTTCTATTCTCGTTTTCATCCTCTCCTGTCCGCTCCTCTCCTTTCTTCTCTTCTCTTCTTCTTCATCACTCCTTTCTCCGCAGCTTCTCTCCACTTTGTTGGAAGGCTTCCCCTGTTAGGCTAGAAACGTCTCGGCTGCAGCCCAGTGGTGCTAGCATGTGCTGCTTGTGAGGTCAAAGCCCAGTTGTGCTAAGCTAGCATGTGCTGGTTGTGAGGCCAAAGGCCAGTTGTGCTAAGCTAGCATGTGCTGCTTGTGAGGTCAAAGCCCAGTTGTGCTAAGCTAGCATGTGCTGGTTGTGAGGCCAAAGGCCAGTTGTGCTAAGCTAACATGTGCTGGTTGTGAGGCCAAAGCCCAGTTGTGCTAAGCTAACATGTGCTGGTTGTGAGGCCAAAGCCCAGTTGTGCTAAGATAACATATGCTGGTTGTTAGGCCAAAGCCCGGTTGTGCTAAGCTAGCATGTGCTGGTTGTTAGGCCAGAGCCCAGTTGTGCTAAGCTAGCATGTGCTGGTTGTTAGGCCAGAGCCCGGTTGTGCTAAGCTAGCATGTGCTGGTTGTTAGGCCAGAGCCCAGTTGTGCTAAGCTAACATATGCTGGTTGTTAGGCCAGAGCCCGGTTGTGCTAAGCTAGCATGTGCTGGTTGTTAGGCCAGAGCCCCTGTGCTCGCTGCACACTCAGCAGACTACATCAGGACATGGCAGTGGAGGAGGTCTGTGTGTGGGAGGCTTGTGGAGGCCAGGGGGGATGAGATGTTACGGAGCACAAAGGCCATCAAACATATTCTGTACACACTCTTGTGAACACTGTAATCCACAGAAACAGCTACTCAAAGCTACAGTAGCTGCATGCTTTAAGGAAACCAAGATGCACACATGCATGCTTTGTGCATGTGTAGATACAGTATGTTTGATCTAAGCACACAAAGGTGTGCACGCACATGCTTATGTGTCTTGCATTGCATTAAAGAGAACACACACATACACACACTTGCGTGTGTGCACATACTGTGTACACACACACACACACACACACTTGGATCATGACTCAGATGCAGCTCTCCTGGTATGTTGAGCCTAAGGCTCCAACACTGGAACTGAGAGAGAGAAGAGGGCCTTAGCCTCTGGGGGAGCCTGATTTCAAAGACATTTTTAATCCATGGAAGGTGGTGGGGGTGGTGGTGGGGGTGGAGGGGGGTGATGAGAGTGTAGAGGCGAAAGCTAAGAGGAAGTCAGCGCTAACAGTGCCATGTTAACATACACGGTGCATTAGGAAGGAGAGAGTCAGAGAGGGAAAACATGAAGGTGTCACAGCTAGATTTTGTGTACCTGCATGTGCAAGTAGCATCATTTATTTTTCTCAACAGGAGTTGGCTTTGCTTTTTTGGTTAGCCAGGCTAATGCCACCACTGTACCTCGACTTAAAGGAATTCTCCGGAGTGAATCAACACGGAGTCCTGTTGTTTCACGTTGCTAAGTGCTACCGATAGGTATGAGAACGACAGATTTCCATGCATGGCAGACCGAATAGCAAACAGCAGCCAACGCTAACTGGTTAGAGCATGTCAGTTTCGTTTTCATATGGCCCCATCTGTTCGCGTTAGTGGCCAGTTCGCAAATTCGGTCTACGTTGTACCCACTGCACTCATTCTGATGCCTATTGACAGCACTCGACAGACTCAGACAACAGGGCTACAGGGTGATTCACTCTGGATAAACCCTTCTATGTTGTGCTTTCCTCCAGTGCTACATTCTCATACGTCTCCTAACTAAAGTTACTGTACTCGCAACCAATCAGCAAATAGAAATTGAAGACAGAACCAATAGGTATAAATTTAAAACAAAATTTCCAAAATTTTCACCAACAGTACTGTGAAGTAAACGTCTATCTGTGGAGTGTCCAGACTCTTTGGACAAAGTGAAACTAGCTACTGCAGCATGGTCCACTAAGGTGACTAATTTGTTTGTGATTAACGGCTCAAGGCCATCCACCAAGCCTCAAGGCCACTAACAGTCATCCCAAAGGGAAGAGAACACTGGGTGTGTGGCGTCTGCAGGTTCCCTGTGTGCCGTCCGGAAACGAGCGTTTAACACAAACTGTGCCGAAGGTGCTTGGGGACACGACGTTCAAGACTGATATTAAGCCAAGGGACGGGGAGGGAGCCAAAGACTAGAGCCGGATGGGCTGTGTTTGAGGGGCTGTGTGTGTGTGAGGGGGCTGTGTGAGTATGTGTGTGTGTGAGGGGTTTGTGTGCGTATGTGTGTGTGAGGGGTTTGTGTGCTCGTGTGTAAAAAGAGAAATTGAGCTATTATTAGAAGATGGTCCTCTGCCAGTTATCTACACAGATGATTCATCACCCCTGGAGCAGATACTGTGTGTGTGTGTGTGTGTGTGTGTGTGTGTGTGTGTTGAGGGGGGTGTTATTCCCCCCCGTCTGCACCTGAGATAAAACAATCTGACGGCTTGGCCATGTGCAGAGATGGGAGAGGATGAGCCTGCAAATCAGCCAGTGTTTGGAGTCCCCACAAGAATGAATCGAAAAGTGAGACATGCGCACACACACACGCACACACACACACACACACACACACACACACACACACACACACACACACCAAGGTGATAGTGGTGAGCCCACACTGAAGACACTGTCGCACTCGTTGACTGTCTATTTTAGTCTCTTTAGTGCAGATGACTTTTAGGCTTCAGTCTTCAAAGTCGTTTCTTTGGTCAAGGTCGAGGTCAAGGTTAACTAACGGGAGTTCCCCATGAAGACATGTCTCCGAAGTGAAGAGGAGAGGAGAGGAAGGACAAACACAGCTGGTGCTGTGGGCTGGATGAATGGGAAAGGTTGATGACAGGAAGAAGGAATGGCGTGACGTTAGCGTCCTGTCCCCATGCGGCTAACGTGCTGTGCTGTGCTGTGCTGTGCCGTTTCTACAGACATGGAGGCCCCCCAGTGCCAAAGGCGAGACACGTCCAAGAGTACCAGTCTAGAAATCAACCGATGCATTAAGAATATACATTATGCGCATAAATATTCATTGAGCTGCTTGTGAATATTAATGTACCCTGTCAAACAAATCTTGGCAGAGTTTCTCTTCACTTATCCTTCAGAGAGAGTTTTCTTATTTCTTTCTTTTTTCCTCTGGAACGTCTGCTTTGTTTGGAATTGTAGAAGTGGTCCCCTTCGGAATGTCTGTTGTTTGTCCCCGTAAACAAGCTTAGCTGAGGCGTGCAAAAAGACTACTGTATGTGTATGTGTATGTGTTTACCTTTGAGAAGGTCTGTGTAACCACCACTGCCATCACAGGGGCTTTGACAACACTGAGGAGACAGCTGAGGAGAGAGGGAGCAAGGGAGAGAGAGAGAGAGAAAGAGAGAGACAGAGAGAGAGGTGGAAGTGCAGGAAGAAGAGAGAGGGAATAAGGTAGAGAGTGAAGAGGGTGAAAAAGATGAAGAAGGAAGAGAGAGAGAGGTTGAAATGCCAGAAGGAGAGTGGGGGGAAGAAAAAAAGGGAGGGAGAGATAGAGAGAGAGAGAGAGAGAGAGAGAGAGAGAGGTGGACGTAGAAGTGGGGGAAGAGAGTGAAGAAAAAAGTTGGCAGATTAGTGCAGATAAGTTGGGAGCTCAGCTGCGTCAGTAGCTGTGTAGAAAGCAATTACTCTCCTGTCAGCCAAAAAGCAAACAGGGGCGTCAACAGCCCCCTTCAGCTGACTGGCTGCCCATGTTTGGAGCTGTGTGCTAACGTGCTCGTGAGAGCACCCAAATGTGTGTGTGTGACAGACACAGAGAGAGAGTGTGTGTGAGTGTGTGTGTATGAGAAAGAGCGATAGAGAGTGAGTTTGCATGCTTACACTGTTAGTCAGAGAGTTAGCGTGGGTGTGTTTCCGTTAGCTCAGTCAATCTGTCTGCATTTGTGAGTGTGTGCCCGCTTGAGTGTGTGTGTGTGTGTCTGTTTATTTGTTTGTTTATTCTGTCGGTGTGTGTGTGGGCGTGCATACACAGCATCCGTGCCTCTGTGCCCTCCGGAGCGACTGCCAGCACTGGTTGTCGGGATCGGACACTCTCGATGTGACAGAGCTGTTTATATGTACACAGGCCCGCCTGGCCCAGGGCCAAACCCACAAGCCTGCAGCCCATTATACCCAGGGCAGCTCTGCAGCTCCCTAGCAAGGAAAAGACCACTTAGAGCCCCGCTTCTCCCTTTTCATTTGCACTCAGACATCCAGCCAGCGCTCCTGCCCACAACATTTTCTTTGCAAACACTGACGGAGGACTCGTAATGCGCCCCCTGTTCGCCGAAACCCGTGGCGTTAAGAGCACAGTCAGCACTCTTCGGCACGAGCTGGCCCGAGAGCCTTGCTAGAATCCGGTCGCAAGCCCAGTCTACAAAACCTCCTCAACTCTACAGTCCGCGGCGGAGATGTGTAAGATCAACAGTGTGATCGACTAGGTCCCCCACATCAAGGGTATTCGTATCAGGGGATCTTGGCTGTGAAAAATCCTCAAGAGGTCATGGGGAAAGAGGACATAAGGACTTCTTTGTGTGGGGCAAAGAGTCTCCATTGACACATGACGACGCTCCTCTGAGGGAGTGACATGTTGCCTAACCACCGTTAAGAGATGTTTTGTCTCGGTTCACGGCTTTGGGTCCCTCTGTGGATCAGTAGGTCCCTGTGACTAAAGTCTTAATGCTGTTTGTGCTCAGGAACACGTGTCCATTACATGTCTTAATCTTTACCTGACCTCTGAGATGGACGTCTGCTAGCGGACTACATGGAAATATAGTTTTTGTTCCCGTACTTTGGCCTATGCGACTCTATCTGTTTGAGACCTGTTCATGCTACTGACAGTTAGTATGAAGATGATTTGTTACTGTAACACTGAGTCCAGCAGGGCTATAATGCATAACTCTGTGGTATGGATATGGTCATTTTTAAATTCAGCTGGAGGGATACCTAAAGGTGTCATTAATCATCGTCCTAGTTATCGTTGGCTGTGTGGAGAGGGTCTTCACTGTGGAGATTAGCCTGGTGGAGAATTCGGTCCCACTCTCACTCACTTAGTCAAGTTTTATGATTTCTGCGTGCAGAGTCGGCTCACAAAATTCCACGCAGGGTGCCATCCTCTCCCCTCCACCCCGTTTCTCCGTAAATCTCGCCGTTAAGCGATGCGGCAGAGCTCAGGCGGTGCAGACGCTGGAGGACTTTTGCATCAACCAACAAGTTTTTACGAGCAGGATTTAGCAGTCCAGGAGGGGGGCAGAGAAAAAGGGCTTCTCTCTCTCGACTCGTTATTCATTCAACAGCGAGGCTCACGAGGCGGCGGCTCAGGGGGAATCAGCCACCAAAGGCAGATGAGTAATTTTGCCTGGCAAAGACCACAGCATATGCGCCTTTTTGACTGACGGCTGTTATGAAAATAAACACAAATCGTTTTGAAAAAAATAGGCTACGTCAGGAACATTTTTGGTGTGTGTGTGTGTGGTGTGTCCGTGTCTGTCTGCCTGTCTGTCTGCGGTTGTGGTTGATTGAGGTAGGCCCTTGAAGTCATGCAACGCTTTCCTCAGGAGAGCGCCCATCTAAATATCCCTCTCCTCTCGTCCTCCTCTCTCTTCCTCTCCTCCTCTCTTCCTCTCCTCCCCTCTTCTCCCCTCACCTCTCGGCTCCCCTCTCGGCTCCCCTCTCCGTGTCCGTCTGCCAGCTATGCAAATGTGAAGAAATGCAGCAACGAGGGCCGCGCCCTCATGCAGCTCGACTTCCAGCAGTTCCTCACCAAGCTGGAGCGCCTCACCGACCTGCGGCCCATCCCCGACAAGGAGTTTGTGGAGACCTACATCAAGGCCTACTACCTGACCGAGAACGACATGGAGCAGTTCATCAAGAACCACCGGGTGAGGGGCCACAGAGCTGTAGAGGGGCCAGCTCTGTCCACTGGAGTCATGAGCTCACTACTCATATGACCTGATTTGGAAGCCATCACGTTGTTAGCTTAGCTTAGCTTTGCTTTAAAGGTGGGGTATGGAATTCTCAAACACTGTCAGTGATTGACATGCTACTGTCCAATAGGGAATGCTGGTCTGCTAAATGATAGGTTATAGTTTTTCACAACTGTCCTTTCCACAGATGATTGACATGTTGAATTTTTATATCAGTGTTTCCAACTCAGTGGCTGTGAGTGGGTGATGAAGAGGATTTCGAGTAATTGCGCAAAATGGCCAAAAATAGAATTCCATACCCCACCATTAATGCTGTAGCTCCATAGGGAAGCAGAGTTAAGGGCAAATAGTGTCAGTTGTAGCTCAAAGTGGACAGCTGCTGGAGCTGCTTCTGTCAAAGTGGACCTGTCTTTATTCCATCCGCAAAACCAAAGTAAATGACTTTCTTATTCTCTTTTGCTCTCTTTCTTTCTCTCTGTGCGTGTGTGTGTGTGTGTTTCTGTGTTTCCATGTGATTTCCTCTTTAGGAGTATTCCATGAAGCAGCTGGCTAACCTGGTGAATGTGTGCCTGGGCTCTCACATCAACAAGAAGGCCCGTCAGAAGCTCCTGGCTGCCATTGATGACATTGACAGGCCCAAGAGATAAACATCCCTCAACTACCAGAACCTCCTCACACACACACACACACACACACACACACACACACTTGCTTATGTGCAAACACTTGCAAACTTGCTTATGTACAAACACACACATGAATAAACACATGCGCATATACACACACACTTATTTACACATACATGCATAAACAAACACACATAAATAAATAAATAAACACACACACACACACATACAGTATACACATACAGTACAAATAAGCACCATTGTGTGAGCACACATGCCAACTGCAGCTCCTACCGTCCTGCATGACCTTGCAGTTATCATAGACATATGCTGTCATCATAGACACAAGCCGTCATCATGGACAAATGTGTCTGGAACTGATCTCATCTTGAGCTGCTTTGCCTGTGTTGTATACTTTGTTCTACATGAATGTTGCCGGTCCCAGTCTCAGCCTTTGAAAGTGAAAAAAATGTTTCGATATCCAAGTCTACGGACTTTCCCTGATGGTGAGATGAAGAATCAGCCCAAGTGCTGGACAGTGGCTAAATTTTCGAGCTAACGTGGACAGCAGAGGGTGTATGTGGCTAATGTTTCGAGCTAACGTGGACAGCAGTGGGTGGATGTGGCTAATGTTTCGAGCTAACGTGGACAGCAGAGGGTGTATGTGGCTAATGTTTCGAGCTAACGTTGACAGCAGAGGGTGTATGTGGCTAATGTTTTGAGCTAACGTGGACAGCAGAGGGTGGATGTGGCTAATGTTTCGAGCTAACGTGGACAGCAGTGGGTGTATGGGAGAAGAACTGGACAACTGCTTTGGACTGAATGCATGGAGTTCTTTATTTTGTGTGCTTTTTCTTCCCTCTCCACAGAGGGGGTGAAAAGCCAACCGGACGTGTGACCTTTTTGAAAGAGACTATTTTAAAATGCTGCCGGAAGCAAGTGCTTAGCTTACCTGTTCCAGATTTTTTTTTCCCCATGTTGTTTTGTTGTGTTGTCAAATACCACATGTTTGGTCTTAGTTTGGTCTTTGTAATGGGAAGTGATGGATTGCCCATTGTGCTGCCTCAAGCACTCTCAACTCCGCACTACTCCTCCAGAGCATCCACTAGCCCCGCCCAAGGGCCACATGTTGGCACCCTGCAGGAGCTCACCATACAGCAGTGGGCTCAAATGTTGATGTACTCTGTACTTGTTTATCTTTTTCCCGACAAATATTCCAAAATCCTGTGTAATCTGATCAATTTATTATGTGAATGTCATGTTTTAATGAGCATAATAGCATCTGTCCATGTTGATTAAATATAAAAAAGATGTGTTGATTGAAGAAAGTGATTTAAAAAGAAGATGAAGGTGTACTAGAGCACTCAGGCAAACGGTTGCATTCCATATTCTGATGTGGTGTTGATTGGGGAGAGCTGTAGCTTTTATAGACCGTTTCAGGTTCTAGTTCCAAAGCTGGTCCCCCAGGACTTCCTGTTGAACATTCTATATGTTATGTTAATGTAACAGGAAGTAGTTGCTGACCGAGATAGAATGTTCAAGCATTGTTTTGTTCAGCTATGGAATTAGAACCTGAAACAGTCTACAGTATATTGTGTATGTGAATGTGTGGACATTCTTGTTTGTTTATTTATTTACCTCTACTGTAAACTCGCTTCCCTACAAGTGTGTGAGGGTAGAGCTGAGCCCGAGCCACAGTTCTGTCGATTGCGTTATCCTGTACTTGTCCTATTTAAGGCAGAAGTGAGTCCCTTTTTTTTGGTTTTGTTTTGTTTTTTTAAATGGTCACAGTTTTTAAAAAGAAAAATCATTAACTGTAGGATGCTTTGATTGAAATCCTTAAATAAATACACTAACTAAAATTGAGAACTTATTGTAACATATTATTTTTTTGTAACATAAATGGAGCAAAAGTCTGAGGTTTCTATGTTGCCAGATCATTAACTGTACGGTATGTTGCACTGTTGTCTTCCCGAAGGTTTTCACATTTGCCCTTCTTCCTCATAGATCTTCGTTCCATTCATTTCAGTGAAAAGAAATCTGCTTGTGTTTGTCCACTGTATTATAATTGCTGCTCAGAGTAATGCACTGGCCAGTCCAGTGCTGTGGGGAGGAACAACAGCTTGCGGAAGGCCACAAGTTTATCCCACCCAGCTGCAGGGTCGTTTGGAGGGCACAGAAAGTTCTGAATGACCTCATGGGGCGCTGAGTGGCGTGCGGATTACATGCAAGGGCAGCAGAAAACACTGAAGGGCACCGCAACCTGCCAACCGCACCGCAACCTGGCAGCCCCCTACAGCAGTCAACCACTGACCCCAGAACAGCTCTGTTCCTCTGACGCCATGTGTGTCCACCACAGCCCAGCCAACGGAGGTGTGTGTGTGTGTGTGTGTGTGTGTGCGTTGAGCCTGTGACCAACAGCTAGACAGCTGTTGTAATGTGAAGAACCAACCTCCACCCCTGACACACACAGACACACACACACCAGCATTTTTCACCCCCCTCTTCATCTGACCTGTAGCTTCTCCTTCACTGTGTCCTGCTGTATCCGTTATTTCCTGTGTGTGTGTGTGTGTGTGTGTGTGTGTGTGTGTGGAAGCGGATCTTTGCTGAGTGACACATCACCCTTCAGGTGGACGTTTCCCGCGCTCAGCACAGAGGCTTCTAATCCCCGTGTGATAGCATCCGCCGCTTCGCAGTCCAATTAATTAGCTCGCCCGCTTCCTGTAGTCCCCTCGCCTTTAATTCCCCGTCTGTCTGTCAGGGGGAGAAATGAGAGAAGGTATTGATCCGCCCATGAATCACTAACAGGCCTAATGGTACTGTGTGTGTGTGTGTGTGTGTGTGTGTGTGTGTGTGTTATGTGTGAGAGAGAGACGAAGATAGTCTGGATGTTTGTGTGTTTGAGAGAGAGATAAAGAATGAGTAATTGACCGTGTTGGAGACGGAGAGAGAGAGTGTGTGTGTGTGTGTGTGTGTGTGTGAGAATGAGTGAGACAGAAAGGGTATTGAGGCACAAGGCATTCATTTAATGATTCGGCCGCAGTGCAGTTCGAACTTCAATGTCTAAAGCTAAGGATATCTCTCCTCCAAGCATACACACACACACACACACACACACAGAATAAATCAACAAGCGGAAGGCACTGCACTAACAGGTGCACACAAAGAGTTTCATTAGCTCTCTGGATACTTACCCCAACCCCACCACACCCACACCCCCCCACACACACACACATTCCACGAGCACACAAGCCCTCCTAAATCCTTCTGGAGGCTGCGTCTCAGTCGAGGCACTGGTCACCTTATTAAAGCCTCAATCCTGTGCAGAAGGACTGGCCTCAGTGGTGGAATCCTTAGTGCATCTCCTCATTGGCTACAGACTTTGAATTCACTCGTGTCACTGCATTTATGGAGATATAAATATTTCTTTGGAATGAAGTGCAGTTCAGTGGCTCTAATTGCAAATCATTCATCCAGTAAATAGGCCATTCAACAAAAATTACAATCTGATTAATGATGCAAATTTAGTATTTCCAGTTACACAAAAACCAAACATAAAATGATCAAATATCACATTATATGAAAAATATCACATTATAATAATGAATTGCCGCTAGTAACTCATATACTGCAGTTTTTGCTCCTTCAAAGACACAAGTCAAGACGTGTGGGATTGCCTGAGCTGTAATTCTTTCATAAGTAGCCTACTCTTGCACCAGTGAGTTACTACTGTAGTGAACACCAGTGCATTGGCTTGTCCAGTACATTATGAGCAGGTTTTTTTTTTTGTTTGTTTGTTTCCTTTTCTTCCCTTCTCTTAAAGGGGAACGCCGGCACGTCCCTACCAACATTCCAGTGGTAGTGGTGTCGAATACAACAAGCTGCTAAAAAATGAACCGAACTGATGCTTGCCCCGCTATTCTGTTGACTCGTTAAAAGTGCCATAATTCCGTTCAGATTGCATCATTTTGGCTGATGTTTTGTCAGCTCTTTGTACTCGACCACTGCTTGCACTGGAATGTAGGTTGGGACCTGCCGGTGCTCTCCTTTAAACTATTCTAAGTGATCTAGAGGTTGTGACAGAATGGAGGCACAAGCATTTTGACATAATGCCAGATGTATGAACTCTGTGTTGTCCAGATAGGGACTCAAGTTAGCATGTTGGCTTAGCTCACAGTACAATACTGGGCTGGCTCACAGATTGCTTTGGGCCAGTTTGGGTGACATATAAATACGGTATTTTGCAGGTCTATGGAAGAATGCATTATGGCAGCACAGAATGGCTGAAGACATCTCTGAGACTACAGATTTACAGTATTCTATACATGTATGTCTATATCTGCACAGCAAATTGAATAGTGTACATTTTCCAGTTGGACACAAATAAACTCTTACAGTGTAAAATTTACACTGTTCAATTTGCTGTGTGCGAGTAAAGGTCATTCACTGAACTGCATTGAAAATGAAAGGAGATCAGCTGCGTTCTATAGAACATTTCAAGTTTAAGTGGTATTGTGAAATATTTCTTAATCCGCTGAAGCTATGAAACGGTGTCAAACTAAATTTTAAAGACGTTTGTGTAAGTTTTCTCTCATCATTTTGGTGATGAACCGTACTGTATAATAAGCAGGATAATGTATTGTCCGCCGGTCATTTTGGCGTCTGTGTCCGGTTCATTCTGTCGGGAAATATTTTCCTATAACGACCTGTGGACAATACATTATCCCTTACTGTAGGTATTCCTGGAGATCATGTTCCTGAGTGTTGAAAAAGGCTCTACAGTGTATATTCCTCTGTGCACCTCTGAACTGGAGGACATGAGCTTATATTCCATCAAACAATCTAACGCCAATCTGACCTCTCTGTGTCGCCCCCCATTTGTTACTCATCCAGTGAGCTGCCACCTAATCTAATCTAATCTAATCTAATCTGTGATCAGCACTCAGTCTGTGCCCTAGTGCCAATGGAACGGTCATCCTGAGCAAGAGGTCCCATCCATCAAGGGAGTAGTGATCTCACACACACACACACACACACACACTCACTGTCTCGCGCGCTCTCTCTCTCTCTGACACCAGGTCACTCCTGGCGTCAACCGGACACCAGGTTGTGACCTAATCTCACTCTCTGTCTGTCCGATTCCCATCAGGTTGCTGTGTGAGATCACACACTCCATCTGTCCAATCAGTAACTCACCTCCAGTACATGTACGCTCTCCCTCTGACAGGCCAAGCCCAGCCTAGAGTGGCTTTCACTCATCTTACCTTAAAGGAATATTCCACCCAAACATGAAATTAAGTCAGTCTCGGTCACCCCCAGACTTAAAACAGTGAAAAAA
>JASCQY010000068.1:9660682-9675393 GCA_030264315.1 Sardinella tawilis
TGTGTGTGTGTGTGTGTGTGTGTGTGTGTGTGTGTGTATATATATATATATATATATATATATATATATATATATATGTACTGTATATATCACCTAACCTTTTCAAACAAACAGCCAGTGGCGTGATTAGGATTCTGGTCATTTCCGAAGGGAAATGAGCTAAACTGCTCATGGACGAACTGCACTCTGCGCTCTGAGGTAGGGAGGCATTAAATGACTGGGCCTAATTGACATGGCAGGGGCTATAAGTGCCGAGGAACCAACACTGCAGCGGGCGGGGAACAGACGACGAGGCTTGCCAAATACACATTTGTGCTTTTTCTTTGCCAAGGATCGCTTAATTTTCTGCTTATTTTCTTTGCCCATCTATTAGGGGCTTATTTTTTAGACAGCAGAATCTCAGCAAGTATGAAGAAGATGTTTTGCTGAATACTGCATACTTTGCTGCATGCTGAATAACATGTTATGATATAATGTAGCAGAATAGCTCCTATGATATGATGTAATCAATAATAATAATAATAACAATTATAATAATAAAAAAAATTATTACATCAGATGACATTACTGATATAGTTATGGCATGATCTTTGAAATACTCATAAAATCTTGAAAAGCTTTCAGTGCGAAGGATTGATGTAGGATTCAAATAGCTAAAGCTGCTGCAGGAAAATCTTTCTCTTAGCTCCGACACGGTGACACTTGAATGACTGGGCTGACCTTTGACCTGGCACAGAAAGCACAGGGTTGGATCAGATGGGGTTTTTCCAAAGCTACGATTGGTTCAGGAGCATTACAGCACCAGGACTCTCATTAAGAGAGAGAGAGAGATGGGGTTGTTCCAAAGCTACGATTGGTTCAGGAGCATTACAGCACCAGGACTCTCATTAAGAGAGAGAGAGATGGATATGAGTCGGGTCAAACTGTCAAAGTGCGTCCCTCACAGATTAAAGCTTTTATGGGGATGAGTGAAGCCTCAGACTGTGTTGCGTGCAGAACCCCTTTTTGGTCGAGCTTACACACTGCAGTCCTGTATATCAGTTTTATGTAGCCTAACAAATCAGAGGAAGAAAAGGACCGCTTCCTGCCAACGGTTTTTCCAGGAAACTCCGGTCCTTACAAGATGAGGCCGTGAATTTTCCCATTGAATCCTCTGTAGGCGTTTTCAGGCCGACAGAGAACTGTGCCGGTGCTGGTTCCTGCACCTAATCTCGAACCGGCCGGCGTGTTCACGCTTAAAATCAGAGCATTTGTGAACCCAAAATTTCATTCCCAACGGGCACCAAGTAAAACTTGTTTTTTCCAAGCGAACTGTGACAACATGAGTTCACGTTGTTAGAGAGTCAGAAGCGGATAATAAATAAAGCGGAAATAAACAAAGCATGTTTGGGTAATGGCAAAGAAACCAATTGAGCAGAAAAACCAGTGGTCAGCCAAGGAGACAAAATATTTGTTTGCAATGTGGATGTCCACAGATTTCCAGCAGAAGCTAGACAGCAGCACGTCAAAAAAGTGCTATATTCAATTACATCACATCACCAGCAACAGGCTCAAAAAAGACCATCGAGACACTAAAAATGAAATAAAAAAATAAAAGTGGCAATGCACAATGCACATGGCGTTTTTTTTTTTTTTTTATGGCGAAGAAACCCCCTCTGTTCGATAACACAGAATAGGCTTGTATAACGGTATGAAGACAGGTCGTACACGGGCAAGCACTTAGCTTCACAGTGTACCTGGTGCGGGAACCGACTCCAGCTCCAGGCTGAAAACAGCAAGTGTGTTATTTCACCGTTGCTTGGGAACAAAGAGGGCCGGGACCTCACCTTACTGTAGTATACACAGGGCAACTGCAGGAATTTGTGTTTGTCAACTGTCACAGATTTTTTTCCTGGTGTCTCCACAGACCAGTCATGGAGTGATTTGCTGCATGGCGGCCCACGACACCGGCCCACAGCTTCAGCCCCGGAGCCATGGGCCAGAAAATGGACTTTGAGGAGGACAGAAGTGATTAGGGATGCCACAGTGATGCTGCTCATAGTGTGAGCAGGAGACTGGCTTGCCCTACTGACTTGCCACTGGTGTGCGTGTACGGAAGTGTCTGAGAGACAAAATGCAGGTGTGTGTGTGTGTGTGTCTTGAAATGTCTGAGAGACACAATGTGTGTGTGTGTATGTGTATGTGTATATTTGTGCATAAGTGAGTAAGACACAAAGTGTGTGGGAAAGACAGAGAGAGAAAATGTGTGTGTGTGTGTGTGTGTGTGTGTGTGCCTGCACATGAGCTTGCACTACTTTCTATGAGTGAGTCTATGTGCATGGGGACAGCGAGAATAAACCAGATTCTGGATAATAAGTTTCTTTCCTCGACTCTGACCAAATGGGATTTGTTCCTCCTGCTCTGGCTGGTCAGTGCTGGTCAGATTCCCTGATGCTTTGGAGTTCACCTCAGGCCTGTAGGTTTCCACAGCACTGCTGATGGGTGCTCGTGGTTCGACTTTCCCTCCGAGGAGGGCGGTTTATGTGGGCAAAGGGCCATTCCCAAAGGCAGGTGCTGTTTTCTTCTGTTGTTTTGTCATTTCATTTTTCATTTGTCATTTTTCTCACTGTTCTCATCACACCCCCTAGCCATCATGGGGCCCCAGATGTTCATGTGTCTCACAGTGTCACAGTGTTCACAGTGTCTTTCTTATCCAGCTTCTACTTTTTAAAACTTATTTTGTGCTGATTGCGTTTGGAGCTCGCCAATGGTCGTCACCCCCAAAGTCTTCGGTAAGCCCAGCAAGCATTCATCTCAGCTAACGACTGGTGAGGGAACTCGACTTGGAGAGGCATCTCCTTTCCGTAAATCTGCGGGCCAGCAGTTTGTCTTCCTTTCTCCACCCGCACCGCATACAAGCCCGTCATCGTGGCACTTTTGCCGTTTTCTCATTAGCATGGCAGATAAAAAAAATAATTGCCTTAAATTGTGACATCTTGAAGCAAGTGGGATCTGTGAGGATCACTGTGGCTATGATGTAGACAGAGACGAAGGAAAAGAAAACAAACAGGAAATCTGTGTAAAAAAAAAAAAAGAATCTTTGAGAGAGGACTTCAAACGAATGATGATTCAAATGACTCCACATGCTAATGAATTAATGAATGTTCCGGAACAGCTTGTGGAAAACCGTTATTTTTTCTCTCTCTCTAAGAGTTTCTGACTTTTTTCATGTGATGAGCATCATCTAGAAATCCTGTTTGATCGATGGGCCATGTGATATTTTGATGACTTCTTTCAGCCTGAGGAGTATGGCGGCTGTGTTTAGTCTGAAAATACTTGAGAGACTGGATCATCACCATGTTGTCTGTTTGAAATGCCAGGACCAAAGTTCTCTTGATATTTTCACGACACTGTGGGGATGACGAGACTAGCTGCGTGACATTCCGCAAAAAATGCTAACTCACATTTATGACCATGTCAGAAGTGCTGACCGTGCTGCACCCTCTGTCCTGGTGAGAGTTGAATCCTGCAGAAGAGCGGTTGTGAAATGACGATGACTTCATTAGGAGAGATCCAGTCTCAAGGCAGCTGCAGCTGAGCAGCAACACCCTCATGCCCTTGTCAGGGCCTCTCGTAAACAGTGAACACACTGACGAACTACAGCAGAGAAGGCAATTTCTGCCGTTTGCTATTGTTCAGTAGCAGAGTTGGACACATGGAAAGGCTTCTGGAAATGAGTCGAGTCACCTAAGAGTTCTTTGGAAGACATGAGCAAAACAATGGAAAGAAAGGATTTCTCTGGAAATATGTGATTTTTATTTACAATCAAAATCCATGTAGCGCTGAAAAAAACACATAAGTCATGAAACTCTCTAGGTCAGTAATAAGCTGACACAGAAATCACTGCAAAGCATGGTTTCCAATAGGTTTTTGAACATGCATTCTCATTTGTGGACCTACAGCATTTTTTCAAAGTCCTCACGCCCTTATCCTTCCTCCTAAGAGTGTGAGCAGTGTAAGTCATGATGGAAGACTTTGGGATGATTTATGTGTCAGCATATCAAACATTTAATGCAGCTGTGCACCTGCCGCCATTCTGCCACAACAACCAACATTTCTCTGAACAGAGGCATTCGTCAGAATTTTAATCTTAACCATTGTATTTCATGATAAACGATCAGAAAACAAGGCTTTAATGTAGAGATACTATACTAAAGCTGCCCTTTAATGGGGAAAAAACTTGAGAAAAACGAAAAGAAACAAAAGTTTTCTTTGTCTTAAAAATATAAGTGTTAAAATGTGTTAAAAATAAAGTGTTAAAATCTTAAACAATCAGAATGAAATACATGAGCGCGTGGAGCAGAAACCAAAGGGCATGTTGAAACAGATTGGCAGAGCAGAGCAGTAGAAATGACTACTGAGCCCATGAACTTCTCCTCATTTAGCACCCAGATACCCTGAGATCCTCTGACACGTTTTCCTTTTGTATCCTCCTGTACTCATCCTCCCTGAGACAAAGCTGCACTCTAGGGCTCTTCTCTGGGCCTGTTGCTGGGCGGCTGTCGTGGTGAGTGACACATTCGGTCTTTGATATTCCCCTCTCTGTCATACACCCTGGAGGCAAACTGCTGGTCGACAGCATGTGTCTCAAGAGTCACCCAGGCGAAGCGAATGCATGTCATGTTTACATTATTCACAAACATATTCCAGCCCTAAACTTTGCCTCTCTTCCCCTCTCCTCCTCCTCCTCTTCCTCCTCCTCTTCCTCTTCTTTCCCCTTTTCTTCCTCTTTCCCTTTCTTTAAGGCCAAGCTGTGCTGCCCACTGTCTTGCCATTCATCCTGTGGATTAATGTGTGATCCCCCTCACAGGCTGCAGACTGCATCTCTCTCCACGCCTGAGAGGAATGCTACTTTCCTCCTTTTATGTTGGTGCTCAGTCACGGATTTGTTGACACGTTCAAAGAACTGAACTCTCCCTCTCTCTCTCTCCCTCTCCCTCTCTCTCTCTCTGTCTCTCTCTCCCTCTCCCTCTCCCTCTCTCTCTCCCTCTCTCTCTCTCTCCCTCTCTCTCTCTCTCTCTCTCTCTCTCTCTCCCTCCCTCTCTCTCTCTCTCTGTCTCCCTCTCTCCAGACTCTGTGTGAGGAAGCGTGTGTGTGTATGGGGCTGCTAAGGGTCGGATGCCTCTGTTTTCGCTTGACTTGACCACAGCAGTGGAAAGATCGCTGTGTCCAATCCCCTCCTCAAGAAGGGGAATGCCTGCAGAGTGACAGAGGAGAAGCCTGGCTTGAGTGGGAAAGATGCCCGCCTGGTAATTGATGTTCAGGACCAGTGATGTCCCTCTCTTTTCTAGAGCCTCAAGCTTTGATCTCACAAGGAAGGCTGCTGCCTGCCTGCCGACTTTCTGTCTGTCTGGCTCCCTGTCTGCCTCCACACACCCTACACCACCACCCAGACCCCCACCTCCCAAATCCATCATATCGAACCTGAACTGAAGAACCAGCCATGGTCCGAGCTGAGCCTAACTGAAATATTCCTGCTTCAGAATAGTGAGTTGTGGACTTCCATTCCAAGTCCAATCCAGCGGCCCCAGCCCGACTGAAACCATCTCCCCAGCTGGGCGGTAGGAGTGTGGCAGCTGCTCGAAGCGAAGCGGTTTCACCCCCGTTTTTATTTATGTCCTTGGGGCGAGAAGAGGAAACACGTTATTGCCTTCCCCGCTGTGTCTGAACAACCTAGTAAAACTTTTTTTACTACCGTAAAAGCTCGGGGAGATGGAACGTTTCAAGAGCCGTGCGCTCCGCGCTCATTTGCTTGTTTCTCTCCGTCTCTCCAGCCACTGTGTACTCGCTGCCGAACACCATGGCAACCCCCCTCTGAGTCCGAGTCCCGTCTCCTGTCCTCATCCATCACGTTTGATATCTTGTAATTATATCAAGTATTTAAGTATTTCATTCCATTTTCCGTTTGCTCTTTCCCCTCTTTGCGTGGGGCGTGAAAAACGATGGTGTTTGAGAAACCAGAGAGACATTGATAAGTAATTTGATCCGTCAAATTCAGGGTTGTTTTATTTTTAAAAAATAAAATTAAAAAATGAAGGGTCGTCCTAATTAACACTGACAACTTGAACTCGATGATTATGTTTGTTAGGCCTTAAGCGAGCAATTATGCTAAGTTTATTCACAAAATGAATTCAGCTTTTCACGAATATCCACAGCAGTATAGTGCAGATGATGCATAACTGTTACACAACAACTCACTCCACATCGTAAGCTGTTGATAAACTGACTGTGCCATGGGGTGTCAGATGACTTTACAAATGTATATTTTATATTTTGCTTTTTTGCTTTATTCAATCATTCTAGAAGGCAGAAATGATGTGTCTCTGAGAGAGGACTTTTTTCAAGGCCGTGTTTTACAGACCTTTTGATAGAAAGCAGTGATTTGCTTTGCTAATGTGGTAATAGCATAATAATCTTACGAGGACCCTTAGCCGCCCGAAGAGGGAAAAGTCATCCTGTATGCTAAATACCACACTCTGGCTCATGGCTGTCTCTGTGTGTGTGTGTGTGTGTGTGTGTGTGTGTGTGTGTGTGTGTGCGTGTGTGTGTGTGTGTGTGTGCATGTATCGGGATGGGGCTTTTGTAGAATGTCTGCAAAGAAAGTGCTGTTTTACTTCAGACTCAATGCGGTGTTGGATTAAGTAATAGTGCAACTGAAAGGTGCTGTGAGACCACTTACTATAAGTGCCTGCCTGCTTGTATGTTGATTGAAAGTCTTTTGGTCCACTGATGTCCACACAATGAAGTGGCCCTCTAGGACTCTCTCTTTCATTGGATTAGCAGTGAGCAATGCATCACCACAGACTTGTGAGGGATGCTAATTTGACAAAACAATCAGTACATGAGGGGCCTTTATGCCTGATGCTTGTTTTATAGAGTAGATAGACCCTCAGAGGGGTTTTTGTATGCACTGAACAAAAAAATCTGATGTCAGTATGAACCTCTACAGTTTTGAAGAAGTGCTCGTTATTATGGTAATTGTAGATCAAATTATGTTTGTGTGTATTACTGTATGTGTGTGTGTGTGTGTGTGTATTATTTGCACTTGCATATCAAATTACTGTACTTGGGACTGTAAGTGTAAGCAGCTTTGTTGAGTTGTGTTATTACTGAGACAGACATGCTTTGTTAAACACAAAGGGGAGGCATTGGTTATATTACATACAGTATATTTCTGATCAAAATGTTACGTAGCTACAAATTAAACTGTTAGATTCATTTCTTTAACATTATCAACCAAACATATAATCATCAAATTAATCAAATAATCAAACACTAAAGCAAGAAAAGTTAATGATCTTTAAAGAATCTCAGCTGTATGTCAATAATTAGGCTGGAGCCCGCATTGACTGACTTTCTGAATAGAAGTGAAATATGCAATTTTTTTTTTTTTTCCAACATTCATTTCACCCATTATGATCCTTAACTCAACAACTATAGTGAGTGGTTTATGTGCTTTTCACCTCAAATGGCATAAAATGATCAGGTTTTCGATGATATGATATGTAATGGGTAGTGTATGTGTGTGTGTGTAGAGATTTGCAGACAAAAGTGTATTTTATAAATATATTTCTGATTGCATTAGCTTAACATAGAAATGGTTCAGTCTCGGCATTTTCAAAAGAATGACATAGACATCTCAGAAAGCGTTGCGTCAGGGAAAACAATGAAGAAACAGGCAAAATATTGGAAAAAAAATGAAAATGAAATATTTTCACAGTGTCATTGTGGAACACATATTTTACACAGCTGTCATGTGACAGCCTAATCGTATACACATAGCCTACATACACAGTATCCACCAGTCATCATTTTTACGTCCATGGCTGCGAGGAAGCGAATGAAGAAACAAATGAATTGTTAGTCTTCGCTGCTTTCATTACAAAATGAAAAGAATGAGAGATGGAAATCAAATCCACTGTCTTGTGATTGTGATTGTCAAAATGACACTGTGTTCCTGGACAAAAAAGGCTCAATTTGTGCATAAGTGTCTGTTGCAAGAATCTATTAGTTTAGAAGTCCTGTAGACTATCTACTACATGACAAAAGACAAAAAAATAGATGAAGTAAACAGCTCAAAATAACAAAGGGAAATGAGACAACAAGACAAGACAAGACAAGACAAAGGCAAGATGGAAATGAAGAGCATTAGAACATAGAGTTGGGGCAGGACAAGCTGTTTGGGAGAGGACAGGCCATTTGGTTAGAAGGCCGAGGAGATGCTGAGGCATTAGCCTTTGTTTGAGCCACGGCGCTACTTATAGCCGTGTTGGGGGATGCAGCTGGCCCTGTGGAATGCTGTCTTGCACAGAAGGTTCAAGGAACACATAGCCTAGGAGTTTGCTGGTAACCGAGGAACACTGAATGTTTGTCAGTCCGGCAGCACCTGTGCGCCGTGAAGCTAAACGACCACGACACCCAACGCCAGAAATATCTCGGCCCGCAATTTCGAGCTGTAATGGCTCTTTTATGGTGCACTAAAATATTACTAGAATGCAGACCATGAGATGTATAAAGGGCTACTCTGCAGACGTGGTTTGACGGTTTAAGGGTGAGCGGCGACAGTGATCCCTCCCTCGGTATAATTTCTGTGTCACACAATTGGCAAAATCTCATGGCTCCACCAAGATGCCTTCGTATCACACTGCTCATATAACATATACAATAGGCCCAAAAGATTGATCAACCAGGTACTCGCTCATTTTCACTCTCGGGTCGACCTTTTTTTTCATTTTCTTTTTCTTCTCTCTTTCTTTAGTCTACTGTTACTCTTGTGCTGTTGAGTCCTTTGTTCTTGGCTGCATCATTTTGCCCAAATTTTGCAGTACAGAAAGGCCCGACGGGCCATATCATATGACCATGCAGGGCCATATCTGTTTTGTCGTACAGAAAGGCCCGACGGGCCATATCATATGACCATGCAGGGCCATATCTGTTTTGTCGTACAGAAAGGCCCGACGGGCCATATCTGTTTTGCAGGGTGCCGCAAGTACACTGCCACATTCAAATGAAATGTTCAATGTCTAAAAGATGGCAACAAAGCATTATGTGTGTAACTATCTGGTTGAAGCACAAACAAAAAACATATTTAACTTTCCAACAAGAATATTAAGATGTGCTTCAAAAAATATGTCAGAATCCTTTACCAACAAGACAGAACAAGTTACTCATTAAGTGTAATGAGTAATGAAAGAATTATAGATTTGCTTTTAAAGTAAACAACATTGTCTGGCTGTACCCCATAAACATGAACTGTTTGATAAACACAAAACACTATGACATGAAGTGGAAAATTACAGTGTCCACGGCAACTGCATCAAAGACAGGAAAAATATCAACTTAGACAAGGTGTCACTGTTGTTGTTTACATTAGGTCTACAAGTATGTTAACATAAACAAGTAATCAGATCCACTTTTCACAAAACAATAGATCATTTACATTGTCAAAAGAAACTGGAGGGAAAAAAATACATAATCTACTCTTTGTTTTCTTTATATACACATTTCATTTATGTACAGGTTCATCATATGCTCAGTGTTCATACTATGTAAATAGTACTCATCATTCATTTTGAGAAAAATATTTTTAAAATAAGTTTTTCACTCCAAAACGAGCCCTTAAAATGAAAATAAAAATGTTGTTCATGTTCTGAAACATTCCTATGACCCTCTCTCTCTTTTTTTTTTTATTTCCTAACACTTGCCTCTTCTGGAAAACGGAGCTTCATGTAATAAAAACTCTCAACATAAGTCAATATGGCAAAATACTTAGGCATTTTTTTTATGTTTAAATCACTCTGAGATCAGCTTAATTTATGCAGCCACGATTTTTTCAGAATGACCGCATCTTTTATGGAGTGCAAATAAATCGTAAAAAAAGAGACCTAAACTAGAGACTGGGCTAGACACTGATCACCGTGGTTACGATGTAGACTTGAGGTCCGCATGAGGAGCATTCTACAGAGAGCAATGGGAGCTTGTGCACTCTGTATGCTTTCCCATCTCAGAGCTCCTCCATGTAAGAGTAGAATAGGGGTCAAAGTAAATTCTCTTGCAGTGGACTGCCCCTTGAAGTGCTTGTGCAATTAATGAGCTTAAGGACAACAATGAAAAAAAGCAAAAACACACACAAGTAAAGTTCAGTGCAAACATTTTGAGAAATGAATACAAAAGTAATGCATGACACACAGGCGTATGATTTAGTAAACTGTTCTTTTTTCTTTTCTTTTTGTCTTCTCTTCAAGCTCCATCATTCTCTCTCTGTTCTGTGGTGTCACTAGCAGAAAACTCGCTCACACTCGCATTGTTCATTCCAGCCACATTAGTGCAAAACACATTTGATTTCCTTTATCCATGCCATATCTCTCATCTCTGATATCACACTTCTTAGCTACAGGCATGGACTCAAGACACCTAATGAACAACATCAATGCTGAGAACAGACATGGAACTGATATATTTTCTGCATGACCTTGTTAAAAATGAGCACTCATGAAGAGAAGTCAGACTGTTGGCTTGTTGAAATAATGATCTAAAATCGCTTTCTAAAAGAAGAACAAGCATCCAAAAGCACATTTCTGTAAAGTGAAGCTGTTTGCTCATAATAATACTTCTTTGTGGCCTACAGAATGCAGTGGCTTCCACTGTTACAGCCACTAGATTCTTCATTCTTATCCTTCCTTCATATTTTAATGATTTTGTACAACCCAGCTCTACATTTCAGGATAAATATGAAAGTCTCTCTCTCTCTCTCTCTCTCTCTCTCTCTCTCTCTCTCTCTCTCTCTCTCTCTCTCTCTCTCTCTCTCTCTCTCTCCCCCCCTCTCTCTCTCTTCACGCGCACATTTTTTGTTTTGACACTGAAACACTGAAAGCCCAGCTGCACTAACATTACAATCAGAGGCCTCACAAGACAGACAAGCTATTTTGAGTTTACAAAATAGCAGTTGAGGAAAAAAGAGCTATTTCCCAGAAACCCCCTAAGCAGACAAATGTTGGGTGAAACTGGTGAGAATATTCTGCACAAGATTGAAGAAATTAGGCACAGGGAAACACTTTCAGCTGCTTGCCCAGCGGTGGAGTGTGTATATCTGTGTGTACATGTACAGTGTGTGTGTGTGTGTGTGTGTGTTTTGTGTGTCTGTGATGAGCTTGTATTTGAGGTTAGTCCCTGCCCAGTGCTCAGTGGTCTGATAGTGAAGGGTCCACATCAATCCACCCACCACCACAGCATGCGGTTCAGGACGAACCCACATCTTGGTGAACCTTCAGCACATGAAGCACTGACAGGCCATGGGCCTCCTTCTGAGTTTGAGTTTGGGTCCATTCAAACACAGCTCTTCATTTTGCTTTTCAATCTTCCCATTTGTTTGTTGATGTTTGTTTTATTTGTTTGTTTGTCTATTTGTTTGTCTGTCTGTTTGTTTGTTTGTCGTATGCTTGTTGAAGCAGCAGGAGCAGCAACAGCAGCAGCACGGTAAGGACGAACCCAAGTGAACCAACACTATTTGAGTGTCTCTTAGGAGAGGAGACACTGCTGTACAAACACACACACACACACACACACACACACTAGTTTGCTTTTCATAAGTTCTCAACAGCACACTGTAGCTTCCCTCCATGGCCGTCTTCCTTTACCCGTTCCCAAGATTGGCATGAAAGTGGGCGTGGTCATTTGGTTGGGGGGGAGGGAGGGGGGAGGGGACGGGGTCAGGTCTGCAGTGTCTGTTGTCACCACATAAAGTTATTGGTCCTTCCAGAGCGACATCAACACATTCCTCCATCTTTCCCACCCCCGACCCCACACTTCCTCTTGACCCTCTTCTCCTGCTCCTCCTCCTCCTCCTCCTCCTCGTCTTCCTCCTCGTCTCCCTGCTTCAGGCGTAGTTGTCCCCGAACTTGAGGGCCACCAGTTCGCTGTCCTCTGTGGGTCTGCCATTGGGCTGCTCTCCCACCCCCGTGCTGCTGCCGCTGCCCCCTCCGCTGCAGTCGTGGTGGTACATGAAGCCGGGCACCTCCGTGATGGAGGTGGCGGTGTAGGAGGTGGAGCGCATGGAGCAGTGCTCTTTCCTACGCTGCCCCCACTGGGCCTTGTACTGCATCCACTGCCTCTTTATCGCCGCCTGGACCTGGACACGCGCACACACACACACACACACACACACACACACACACACACACACACACACACACACACACAACAAAGAGATTATGGTGGGTTAGATTGCCAAGGAGGGACTGGCATATTCATCAGCACACTCCCAAGGTTACCAGCCTGAAATGTATTGTATGAAAATTTAGCATTTTCTAACTTAACTTCTCAAAGATGAATTGCAAGGAATAATGTATGAATATCAATAGATACTCCCATAGAGACAAGATGATTGGTGTGTGTGTGTATGTTTATGTGTGTGACCGAGCATCTGTGTGTGTCTTCTTGAAATTCAGTTGGAGCGACCAGAGAGAAACCAGCACCTTCCACCATAACTGCCATAACTTAAGGTGACCCAAACAAGCATCTGTGACAAAATCAACTTGATTGCTTTCTTTTTTGCTGTTAGAATGTCCCCACTGCCTGAGAGGGTCGTCAGAGAGGGTAAAAGCGGAGCGAGAGGAACAAACGTCCGTTAAAAATCCCCCTTTATGCAGACCAAAGTCGAGCCCCCATTCGCCAATACAGAAAATCAGGTAAAAGTTTATATTGTGACATGCCGATTTATGCAGACCGGAACTATTCACGTTCACTCCTGTTGTAACATATTATGTTGCTCTATCTTGGTCAATATTCCATGGTCTTTGGTGACGTGACATGTCATGACAGTTTTCAGCTTGTTGTCCATATTTGAAGGTAAGGACAGTGAGAAGTTAAGAGAGATGGTGTGGGATTGGCTAATAACAATTCTGAAATTTGTACTCGAGTCAGATTAAATTTATGCCCAAGAAAAGAAGAGTTGTCGTTACACAAAAACTTTTTTTTACTATAATGTTACTGGACTCTTGGTTGATTGACTCCAGATGATCTCTTTAACTTCTTGGAGCCCATTTGTATTTCTGTCTCAACTCTGGCCTTGAAAAATGATCATGGATAAAGCAGTAGTAACTGAGAGTAAATCCATGACAGAAATGCATGTTTAATGAACTCAGTGTGGACATTTGATGCAATGTCATTTACTTGCTTTGAAGACATGCTGTTAAGGGCTGTGTTTCCCAAAATGTTCTTAGTGCTTGTGTAAGTAGATCTTAAGGTATAGTAAATGGCATATGTTCTACTTACAGTAGCACTAAGAACGTTTTGGGAAACACAGCCCTGCTCTGTAATGAGGGACAGCTAGGCTATGTGTTGAGTTTAAAATCTTCAAGGAGGAGTTTTTCCCATGTTGTAGTGACAGAGAAAGTGTTCCGGTATACAGTACTGTTGCTAGTGGAGCACTTCACAACAAAAGCATCTCCTAACTGACAGAATGTTACCTATTGTACTGTGCTATGTGTTTGCATATGTTTTGGAATTTCTCTACACTACCACGACAACAAAGACAGCTGGACGCCAACACACACACACTTGTCCTTTCTTTAAAAAAGTGAAAAGAGTTTTGCTCTATCAAGCGCAACAGCACAGTTCAGTCAGGGATGAAGGCAACTGGCCAAAGCATGCGTGTGGTTGTCAAGCTCTCTGTGGATATTAAGCTGAGATGCCACAGACCATTTTACTTCACACTTTCCCTGTCTGAAGTGCATTGAAGCCCAGACTGACTAAGCCACAATTTAATTTATTTCTCCAAAGGCTCCCCACCGACACCATCAGTCATGCTTTATTTTATGTTGGCGCTTTTTGAGCAGATCTAGTCCGACTTTGTTGAAGAACTTTTTTTTGCACCTTTTTAATACCTCTGATTGATCTTTCTTTCTACATCAACCCACTTGCGAAACAGGGCTGTGGAGAGGAGCTGGGACAGAAGTTACAAAGGAATCACATTTGTGAGAAACTAAATGAGCTTTTTAAGCCCTGATGGTTTTAAAACAAACCACTGCAGTGGCCATACTGTAGAAACCAGGCCTGATTCCATGCCCTCGGACACCTTACTAAACAGGCTTCTGAAAATGGGACAAGGCTCTAAAGTTTCAACGAAACAGAAGTTTCTCTGTCTTTAGGAACTTGTGTAACAATTTTTATGGATTAAATTAGTCATAGTGCTCACAGGCGTTCTGAAATTGGCTTTATACAGTATTTAATTTAACATTTTTCCAAACCACTCTTTGTCAGTTCATCAACACAGACTGCCATTAAACTCTGACACTCTGTCCCTAAAGTGGGTATGGCAAGAGCCAGCCTTATCTGTCAATGCAAGAAAGATAATTTTAGCAGCATTTCAAATTCAAGAATGCTTTGACAATGGCCTCTCAGGGCTTATTTAAGCAACCATTGTATGTAAGGAATAACGCCCGCCGAGGTGTCCCGTTAAAGGGAAATAATGGACGAGGTGGAAGCGTTCTAACAGTCCGACGGCGAAGCTTCCGCCAAGTCCATGCCTATAGCATTTAAAACATAAAAGAAACTCGCGGTTCACTTTCAAAAGGTGCTAACGACCTGTTAATTTGTTGAACTATTTTCTTAGGTTACTGACCAGTGAGCTTGATGATAATAGCTGATTCCATTGCTGCTTGCTAGTTCAACTG
>JASCQY010000068.1:9691264-9717038 GCA_030264315.1 Sardinella tawilis
GAATGTCTGTAAATTCTGAGAATTACGGACTTCTGCTTTGCCCGTGCGAATGCGACACAAATTAACACAGAGGTCCAGGGGTAGTTGCGAATTACCAGTGGTCCACAGGTAAAACTAATCCCGTGCGAATAGTACTTTAGAGAGGTTTGGATTCTTTCCAGAAACCACTGCTGTTTAAGAATGCAGTGGAAATATTTGCAGAATTTTTTTTTAATGATTGATAGCATTCACACTATCCAAGCATGTTCAGGAACTACATTGAAAAGCACATGAGCTTTTTTTTTAACATGCTTAAGTGCTTAATCCATCGATCATCATGTCTAAACTGGACCCAGGATGCATTTTGTCGGCGAGTTTAAAAATGATCTGCTTTGCTGGTGAGTTTGACGAAATGGAGCGTCCATGTTCGGATGTGTGACACCTGAGCAATCAATGTGAAGTGTGTGGACTGCCAGATGCATTCAGTGGGCAAAACAAACACACAAGGCCTCCCTCCACACACACACACACACACACACACACACACACACACACACACAATTGGAGGACATCCGTGAGCGGCGGCTCCTCAGACCACTCCGTGAACGTGAACAGAAACATCACACTCCGCTGACTCTGACTGGCGGCCCGCGCGCAGGTGTTTGGAACTTGGATCCTCTCTGTGAATTTGATTTGTTTGTGTATAATTTCACGCTCAAGGAGGCCCTCAGTCACCACGCGTCAAAAGGACGGCGAGAGGCTTAAAGCTTCTCTTGTGAAAAAGCCAAAGGGTCCTTCACTCTCTTCCTAGACTTAACCCCTCATTGGGCTTGATTTTCCCAGCTTATCGAGAAAGCTTGGATCTTGAATAGCAGTACGAAAGAATGTAAGTGAAACTTTGTGTGTGTGTGAGAGAGTAAAGACTAAAGACTAAAGAAATCAAGATTGAAAGAAACTAAAGTGTCGCGAGTATGACTCATCTTCCTAAGGGCTCTAGCCAACTCAAAGCAATTCATTCTCTCTCTCTCTCTCTCTCTCTCTCTCTCTCTCTCTCTCTCTCTCTCTGTCTATCTATCTCTATCTATCTCTTTCCCCCTCTCATATTTCTTTTTCAAGACCTTCATCTTTATCCATTAATCCATACTTTATTAATAATAATTGAGTTGCATACTGTATCGTCAACCCAGCCCTCTTTGGCCTTTTAGTCACGCACCCCCCCATAGATCCCCATAGTCCCCCATAGTCCCCATAGACCCCCTCTGTCTATGTGTCTTCACATAAACACTCAGCAGAACAGCACATGGTACAGAATCCTTACCTGGCCACTCATGGAAACAAGAGCTGTGCATGTGCATGACACAGAGGTGGGCGTGTTCATCAGAGGTCAAAGGTCAGGGGCTATTTGGAATATGATGTCCCTTGTAGCAGTTTAGCAGCCGTACATATGATGTCACTCCAAACATTGAAGTAAATGACGTCATACATACGACCACCAGGCCACCACCCATATCGGCTTGGCTTTGGCTTGCTTTGTTTGTTTGTTTTGTTTACTTTAATTTTGCTTTTGTTTGTTTCTCTTCCTTTTTGTCAATAGCACTTCACAGCAAAAATCAATACATCAAAAAAATTACAGCAACAACAAAACAAACATTGTGAAATCAATACATTCTATTCAAGAGAATCCATGCCATGTTATCCTGTTCTCTCACCCTTAAAAGTCTGCCCGACAAAATTAATTCATAATATGGTCCAATGATATTATTAATAATATCGTACCCTTCAGAGTCTAAAATGGAATATAGTACCATCGAAGATTATCACAAGGTCAGGCGCGGTATAGAATTTAATTCTTTAGTCTATTCTTCCAGGCAAGTAGACCTAGTAGTTGTACCACATTTGTAGCACAGCAAGGCTTTTTGCAGGCGTGTTTAGCATGTTCAGGCTGAAATATAATTGAACGTCATGTCCTATTACCTGCAGAGACTCGCCAATCCATAGCCTATTATTCAACTCTGACCACATACAATTAAAACTAATTAATGTGCATTCAAGTAAAACATCTGAAACTGCTTAAATGGCTGAACACAGCTCTCTCAGTTTAGGTGTGACACTGGCACTAACACAAGGCACTCACACAATCAAATACTAGCTAATATAGAAATATACATGTAGATTTAGCATTGCACACACACACACACACACACACACACACACACAGTACACACGGTGCATATATTCTCAAATAATGATGAGGCTTAAACCTTGACTTTTTCTCCTTTTTCCAGCCATTCAGGCTTTTAATTACCAAGCTCAGGCAATTAGTGGTTAACGGATTACTGGCCCTGATCAAATTAATCTTTTCCAAACTTTTCACATTTTCTTCTACAAGCACCAGACCTTGACTTTGAAAGATACGGTGAATATTTATCTCATTTGAACAAAAGGCCATGAAAATAGGTTTTTAAGAAGATATGAAAGAAAGCAAATCACCATAAGATTGACATAAATTCGAGAAATTAAAAATAATACTAATAAATTAAAATAAAAATAAAATAAAAAACTCAGTTTTCAGACTTACCATAATGAAGGATAGCAAAAGCAACTTGACTGCTGTATCCATCGTGTTTGATTCCAAACTCTGTAAAGAAACAAAAAGGGGACTCGATTAATTTGCTTACAAATATTCAATTCATCAATATGCTAAAACTTCATCTGTTAATCCAGATGACACTCAGGACCAGCAAACAGAGAAGAGAGTGTTTACTTTTATACCAACACTCCACTCAATTCAAGCTCTAGTGTGTGCTGACTATGGACAGTGATGGCTTCTTTCCTTAGAAAGCGTAGAGGAAAACCAATAAAAATATAAATAAATAATACAAGGATAAAAAATATACTGTTCCCAAACTCTTGTTCGTTTCCCCAAGACGGCTGTTACGACACATTACCAATCATTACCATAGCCCTCTCTCTCTTGGAGTCCACATATGTGAGCAAACGACTCCTCTGAGAGTTCTCCTCTCTCCGCTCTTTTCCCTGGCTGTTTGCTTACCCGTCCACACCTTTGGCGCTTCTACGACTCTACCCGGCCGCCAAAAAGTTCGGCGGATGGCCGTGACGGACGGACGAAATCCGCTAATCTCTCGGCTCCCATGGCTCGCTGTCACGCTGTCAAATACGGGACTTAGCTTGACTGACAGTGGTGTTGGGAGCTTTTTTTCTCAGGTGCCAACTGACTCGATTACGCTTTAATGGCGGATCGCGGGTGTGTGTGAGTGTGTGTGTGTGTGTGTATCTGTGTGTGCGTTGAAGGGTGGGGGGGAGGGGTGGTGCATTCTTTTGCAAATTTCAGTCCATGTTGAGATTGTCACTTTTTGCACACCTCTTAAAAGCAATTACGTGTTTACGGCGGTTAGTGTTGCCCCTTTACTACCATGGCTGATGTGGACCATAAAAAGTTAAGAGGCACTTTTGATGTGAAGTGCTCAACAAATGACAAGCACACCGCGTCTGATTAGAGCAGGACAAGCTGGGAGCAGGCTTGGGATCGGGGAGGGGGTGAGGGCCACGTCTCGTTATATGGCGGAGGACGGCCGGCCAGCGCTGCCTTGGCGTGGCCACATTCCTTTCCCCAGAAGTTATCGACTTTTCCTCTTTTCACCCCCACCCTCCACCCCTCGCTAGACTAATAGATGAGAATGTAAGAGTGATTGGATTTGTCCCATAGCTCAACAGGTGGTGGTTGGTAGGCACTCGGGCTCTGTCAAGGGCACTTAGGCCAGAAAAACAAAACAATAGCCTGTGCTTTGGGTGAAAACAAGCTACTCATGAAGGTTGAGTTTGGGAGGCTGGCTGGCTTGTTGGTTGGCTGCTGTGCCATCTTCGTCTCCTACCACGATAAAGAGCAAGGGAGGGGGGGCGGGTGGTAGAGGGCCACACAGACGGATTAAGGCAAGTTCAGGCATTCCCCCCAGCTACGTCTCATTTTTTCCCTGAGCTGCGTGGTGTTGGCAGATGGCATTGCCAGTCGTGCCAGGTGGCAGTGGACCGTGGCGCAGCAGGGATGAGGAAGTGGGCCTGCCTGGATGCCAGGGAAACGATGCTCTCCACCAGGGCATGGAGGCAGGCAAGACAGGAAGGGAAATGGAACCAGGGAAGCATGCTGCCCCCCTGACACTCCGTGGGTCTCTTTATTGTCCCTTGTCCCTCTCTTTCTCTCTCTCTCTTTTTCCTTTCGCTTCTTCTCTCTCTCTTTCATTCTCATTTATCAAAGACTGTGGCAGTCAGTTGACAAGAGAAACAGTAGGGAACATAGTAAATTCAAGCTTAGGTTCTTTTTTCTAACCCTAACCTTCACAATTATCTCTTTAAATGCTAGCATAAATATAAACATAATAGCATTAGCATATTAACCCACAGCTATTTGGGAATGTTTGTCTCTTAGATTGTACTAAAGTCAGACAAAAACGATAACAAAGCGAACTTTTCATTTTTGGATGTACACCAAGATATGCCCAAACATGCCGAAGACCAGTTCACCTCGCAGGACTAAAGATATAATCGCAGGAAGAAAGGATGAGGAAGGAGGTTGAATGTCTGCATTCATGAATCTACCGGCCTACATTTCAGACAGTCGGCACAACAGGAGGTGATCCGCCTCTGGCTGAGAAAACAGCGAGAACGAGAAGCTCCCGAGTGTAAGGATACACTGTCTGAATTCACACCCACGCTCTGAGCTGTCGGTCCTCATGCACATGTCCTCTCAGTCCTCCTCTGGCACACTTGAGCAAGAAAGGAACTCATTAGGGACAAACTACTCCCTCCATCGCACTGAAACACAGTTTTTTCCCTCTGGGAGATGGATGGCTCGGCTGTCCGCATCAATATCTAACTAAGTGAATTGTGAACAATTACCGTCCGCGATGATAGAATGCCTTAGTCCCAGTCAGCCTGTGAGGCTCACACATACAGTGTGATCCAGACCCATTTTCTTCATGGATTGATTGATATGATACTCTTATCTCTGCGGAGATTGTGAGGCCTTTCTTTCCTCCAAGTCCACAGCTCAGGAATATCTGATTCATCAGCTCCTGCCATCAGTTTTTCACATTTCAAAATGGCACATGGAGTGAAAGACGATCAGTCTGAAAGGCAGTTTTCTATATGGGCAATTGCTCTCGAGCCTTCACGTCCATAATGCCAACAACGTGCCATAGTATTTGTATGATGTGAATGATTCAGTTAAAAGTTTCATAACATTTGTTCTACAACCAAGAAGAGAGAGAGCCCAAATTTTAAGTAATCATCATTTACATCATCATACCATACTTTGGCATTGTACTGGCATTATGGGCATGACAGTTTGGTGTGGAATTGCCCATATAATAAATAGAATCTGTACACCCACACTAAGGACAGGCTTTACACTGCACAAATAACTATATTTATTATATATCTATTGGGGTTTATTTAAACAACATTGGGGTCATCAAGGATTTCTCCATTTTTTACTTTTGAATTGGTTACATCATTGGTTCACTCAAAAAGAGACGTGTGTAAAATACAAACATCCAAGGGCTCTTAAAGAGGGCTTGAAAAATGAGGCATCATTTTGAAGCAAGGACAGTGAAATGCACTCGTTGGAGTATCCATAATTCAGAGGTTCTTCACCACAGCGGTTGCAGAGTCTGCTGTGCAGCTCACAGAGATTCAGGCACTCGTAGCTGGATGTGCTCCCCGCTAATGCAGATCAAGTGGCACAAACAGGTGCTGTGTGGCGATTACAGGCTTGTTGGAGCACCTCTTGGGCCAATACTTTTTCCTCCACTAATACTTGTTTCTGCCTTTCTGGGAATGTCCCTGTGTGTGTGTGTGTGTGTGTGTGTGTGTGTGTGTGTGTGTGTGTGTCTGTGTTTGTGTGTGCGCGCGTGCACGCATGCGTGTGTGTGTCTGTGTGTGCACGCATGCATGCATGCATGTGTGTGTGTGTATCTGTCTGTCTGTGCATCCATCTGTGTATGGGTGTGTGTGTGTGTCTGTGAGTGTGTAGTGTGTATAGCGCTTTTGGAAGGACACTGCTACATTAAGGTTATTTTCCAGCCAGCTGCACATAAGAGGAAACCACTTGAACATCGGGAGAGAATAGAGTGAAAATATTTTACTCTAACAAGCTTACAAAAACCCACAGTCAACGATAACACAAACCACATGGGGGATGTTTGTTAAATGTGCGTTTTTAGGTCTTTCCTAAAATACTTTTTACGACTTGAAAGCAGCACTTGAAAAACAAAACACCTTTCATTCTCCATTTTGTAAACATTTACTGTCTGCATATTATGCACTGTTAGAATTTCTTGTTTGTTTGTTTTTTTTGTCAAATGTGCAAACAAAGAAAAAGTTCTGTTTTATAATCGTTTACTTTTTGTATTTCATGCACTGTTAGAATTTCCTGTTCCGTTTTATTTGTTCAAATGTGCAAGCAAAGCTTGGGGAAAAATGCTCTGACTCTTGAAAAGCCTGTAGTGAACCTTGGTTTCGCTGGTCTCATCCAAGAGCGATTCGAGTTGCTCCCATCTGTTTGAGTAGAGAGCACTGCTGACTGAGTTCCTCAGTGATCATACACAGCCTCTAATTTGTGATGACTGATTTGCCTTCACCCATCTCAGTGGAGGCTAAAAGGGCCAGACTTATCCATACGGCGTCATTCCAACCAAGCAAGCATCTCCTCCATCTTCCTCTACTCTCTCACGGCTTGGCTGTGGACTAGTAAAATGTCACGTTGCAAATTCTGCTCACTCAGATTTTTTTTGTACAATTAATTCCAAGTAACGAAAGAAAAATGTGGTGTTTTTTGTCGTTTTTCAAATGGGGGAAAACACAATGTTTTCTCACCATATTCAGAGGTTTTTTTTTGTTGTTGTTTTTTTTATCTCCTGCGGTTATTTTCAACTCAATCTTGTTTTTTTTTTTTTTTTTTTTTGCTATGGAGACTATGCGAAACAACAAATGGAAACAACCAGAAACACCAACAGTTCAGCAGACGAGTTAGGTAACAGCGGCCAAGGGAAGAGAAATAGCCCGGGCTTTGAAAAGCCTTCTCGCTCCTGTCTTCCTAACACCCATGAGGTCCGGTTCCGCCAGGTACGGTGACAGTGAATCATCCCCAGAGGGTTGCACCCCTTCAGGGCCAATTTCACACTCTTCTCCCCTCCCCATGTTGCCCCCTCCTTCGGGCCAGCTCTTCATCCTCTGCCTTTCACCACTCTCCTTTTCTGTCTTCTTTTTTTCTCTCCATCTCAATTCCTCCCCTTTTACTCCCATGTTCCATTTCTCCCAGTCCTCACACACACACACACACACACACTCACACACACACACACACACACACACTCTTGCATGTCTGTTGCCAAGTGTAACTCCACATGGTGACAAGTCACATTTTCACTTAATCCATCTTGGCCGGTGCGACCCGAAACAGCCTTGCCTTGCTCTCCCAGATGAACTGCAGCTGCTCAAGGCGACAGGCAGCCTTGTGGGGAGACAGAGAGGGCCACCGCCACCCCCACCTGCCAGGTACCGTAGGCTATCAGCCACACAGACCAGTGGGGGCAGACTGGATGGTGGATGACAGCCGTAGCCTCTCTGAAGATCAGTTAGCCTGGAGTAATGTCCATATCTATCAATGCAAGATGGCACAGCTAGCATCTGCTGCATACCAGTCACCTTTCACCTTAATAAACTTTATTGGAAAAGGATGGGAAGGACAACAACATAGCAAAAAGCCCACGGAATATTACAACAAAAAGAAATTTATTAGAGATAAAAAATTTCTAAAAGGAAATGAAAAGCTCGACTGTGAACACAATGCTGTTTCAAGCGTCATTAAACATGAATTGGGCCCCTTTATGGGAAGCAATGTCCCCGCTGATGTTCTCCGACCTGCCCGCTCGCCTTGGAATATCTACAACCACTGAGGGGATACGAGCTCGTTTCTCGGGTGATAAGCGTCTCATCCCACAAGCCCCTGTGGAGGAATCGGATGAGGCTCCTAACTGGACTTCTTTACACTGACGCTCAGCAATATTCCCAACAAGCCCGCCCGGGCCACGTCAAAACAATAAATTGGATTTGTAAAATCTGTGCCCTCGGCCGTTATGGAAGAATGTTACACGGCCAGTATAATCTCTTTTCATTAGGCTATTTAAAAATGAAGGCCTTATGAAAAAAAAATCCCATCTCACTTGCACAGTACAGTATAGTATATTGCCTCACTGAATGTATAACTGTGCTGTCGACTCGGCTAAGTTCTTTTCGTCCTCTTCTTCTCTTTGCTAGGGCCGATGGAACCCATGCCCAAGTTTGATTTCATAAAGTGTATGGAGAGCAAGTATTAAATCCAGCTCATGAATTCAATATGCTTTTATTCAATAGCTTGGGGTGCGTGGGTGGAGACGGCAGTGTTAGAGCGTATGCTATGGGGAGCTATGAGAAAGGAAGTCGATGAAATTATAGCCCACCAAATAGGGCTGCGAACATGGAAACCCGGGGGCAGTAGAAGAGGAAGTAGTCCTTCTCCTCTCCTCTCCTCTCCTCTCCTCTCCTCTCCTCTCCTCTCCTCTCCTCTCCTCTCCTCTCCTCTCCTCTCCTCCACTCTCCAAGGTTGAGGCAGAAAAAAAACCCAACATACTCACCCTCTTCCACGGCGGCAAAAAAAGCCCCATGCATAGCATAGCTATTTCATTATTTTATGTCAATTCAAGTGGAAGCTGGAGGATTGAGCAGAGGTCTGAAATAAAGACCTTTGGCGGCCTGCTATTGATTTGCTGTGGAAGAGGACAGGAGTCGTGCTGCTGGGGGGATCGGAGAGGGAAATGCGCAATGACAGGAGTAAGTGTAGGCCAACCGGCCCGTCCAACCTCCCCCTCTCCCCCTCCGACCCCTACAGAGGATGGCATCATCACAGACTTGCCCTGACCTTCATTTTTTCCAACAATGCTCACGGCACAGCATGGTCCAAGGCGACCGTGTCGAGAGCACTGGTGCGTCACTGCGATATGAGCAGTTTTTCCAGGCCCCTTGTGTGCCGCCAAGCTCTTCATTTCATTCTCGTTCAGTTTGACCCCTCCTGTTCACCCCCGCCAGCATGAGAGAGAGAGCGAGCGAGCGAGAGAGTGAGCGAGCGAGCGAGAGAGCGAGCGATCGGCAGGAGCGCCAACTACAACTACCACTGTGGGCCCAGAACACAGCGAACACTGGGCCCTCGTTTATTTTCCCAAATACGAGCGGACAGCAGGAGAGAGCTCCAACACAAAGGCACGGACAGCTACCATTGGCCGCGACGGACTGAGTGGAGAAGGAGAGGGGAGGTAGAAAGACCGAGGGGGGAAGGGAGGGGGGACGGAACCGGAGGTGGAGGCAGAGGTGTCTGCCTGCCTGCTGTGGAAGAGTTTGGGGCTTTGGTGTTCCCATGCTGTTTAAATTGGGGGTGGGTGGGGGGTGTTGAAATAGAGAGCCCCCTCCACCCCCCCACCCCCCCCCACCCCTCGCTCTCCTGCAATGGCGCTGTAATAAGTCAACAGACGTCCCCCATGATCTGCACACCAGCCGTGCTCTGAGGATATGACTCAAGTGCCGCTTTACGCCATGGCCATAAATCACTGGCAGTACATGTTCTTCATCAAGACTACAGGAGAGAGAGAGAGACAGACAGAAAGAGAGAACGAGAGAGAGAGAGAGAGAAAGAGAGAGAGAGAGAGAGAGAGAGAGGAAGAGAGAGAGTCATGGAAGTACTTCACATTATTGTAATGGCTTGGGTGGCTCATGCATTCAGTCACATTTATTTCAAGCACGGATGAGAGTGTACTCAACACACACACACACACACACACACACACACACACACACACACACACACACACATCAGCGTAATCCAGAACATTCTACACCAACCTACCCACATTTCCCCTGCCTGCGACATTTCTACTTTTCTTCCTCCCAGATGCACATGTCTGCCTGCATGGCTAGCCTACATCATGTCTGCCTGCATGCATGGGTAGCCTACATCCAGTAACAGTGATCTCATGCTTGGTGAGGAAACACATCAGATCATGCTATACTATACTATATATATACATACTATACTATACTATACTATACAGTATATAGCTATACTATATACTGTACATCACCACTAGAGATAAAAGCCTCGCTTGCCAACATTATTTATTTCATCATGAGTCACATGCACATGTTTACACGTTTACTTAACATCCTTAAGTGGGCCTCATGACTTCAGTCACAGTACAAATTGGCTGTGGCCAGGGGGCAGGTTGCTACACTTCCCACCTCCTCTCCTGCTAATGCTAACATATGTGTGAGCGAGGCACAGCATGCTGGCCAAATGAACGCTGTTTAGGCAGCTGATTCTTGCATCGCCCTGAGAGTCTGGCTCTGAGTTCAAACACAGGTTTATCAGCAAGAGGGAGCTGCAAAAATATTATTAGCAGAGTCCATCAGATGGGTCTCCGACTAGATGACAGGGTCTGGAGGAAGAAAACGACATCAGAAAACCTGGTTAGGTTTGGCTACACTATCCTGGCTACACTATCAGCGATAGCAAACCAGTGATGGAAAACATTCACTGTGCCAAACTGCTCGCTATTAGCATCCTTCAGCGCTGGGTTCACGTCATGATGATGGCAAAGCCAATCTGCTGATTACCAAAGAGAATCTTTGCTGATTACCTTCATATCTCCTCCATCTGCCTGGTAATCAAAAGCTTGCTGCGTATTTCGATCCAGTCATCAGTCAATCATTTGTCTCTCACACCTACACCTACACCTACACCTAAGGCCTTGTTCACTGTGAGACTCAAATGACAATCAGACCTCATCAATTGAGCACACCAGTGTCAGACCAATGTATTGCTCTGGAGACTGTCATCTGAAAACCTTACTACACCCCCCCCCACCCCCCCGTCCCCTCTATCTCTTTCCCTCCATTCATCCATTCATCCCTTCTTCCCAATGGGCACATCGATTAGTGGATTTGTGTTGGTTTGCAAACGGGATGTTTTTGTGGGGAGAAAAAGCGGCGCCATTTCACCGAGGCAATTTCGGTCTGCCGAATGTCCTCTACTCTCCCCCACACCCTCCATCCCATCCCATCCCAGCCCTCCAACCCACACCCGTCTTTAAATCTTGCATGTCAGGCATTTGTGGAGGCCGCAGCAAATGGATTTAGAGAGGCACCAGGCCCTCGTTTCCTCCTACATGGCCATAATGATATGCCTCACCGGCACTCGCAATGTGTAACACGTTAAAAGCTTAGCTTGAATAGTGGGGGCTTCCTCGGGGACAGCAGAGCTGCTGTGCACTGCAGCCAATGCCAAGCTGATAAATTAGGGAATAAGTCAGACGGACGAGATGCTCTCATCAACACTGAGGTCTGAGGTTACTGGACACACACAAATCACAGGCATGTGTTTTTTTTCCCCCTAATACAATAAGCCTTTTGGAGTCTGAATGGATGGAAAGAAGATATTCGCAATGACTTGAAAACTGCTTCAGCCGTCCCTGGCAGTGTGGGCGAAGCGAGGAGAGGGCGGACAGGGCAAGGATTCGACTTGATCCCACAAGTCGGCCCTTGGTTCTCAGGCGGCCCGGCAAGCCACGGAGCCATGCGCTTAAGTGGGACATGTGAGCCAACATGAGCGCTTAAGGTGAAAGCTTATGTCTTTTCTGCCAAAACTCACTTTACCATGACGACCCCGATGGACAGAAGAAGAGGAAGAGGAAGAGGAGGAGGAGGAGGAGACCCAAAAATAGCTTCCAGACAGATCAGATGCGAGGAAGAGCATCGGCAACTCAGCGGATGCACTGGAGACTTATCAATCCCTCAAATGGAGTGGGCCGAACAGAAAAATCCTGCTGTCTTTCCCTCTCAGCGTCTCCACTGATTTTCCCACTTAAACAAAGCTCTGACAGATTACCAAATCCAAACGAGACTTGGCTGTACCCAATTTCCACCAAGATTTATGACATATTTGTGTATCATAAAACCCAATTGTGAATCGACCCTGAGGGAAGGGGGGGGGGCTAATCTTGTTTGGTTTACTTTTTTGTCATTTCTAATGTGTCACTAAGAAATGTCATTATCATCTTGAAGACAGAGCTTCAGATGCAAATGTGTCATGCATGCGTGCGTCACACTGCGACACAGGCACAGTAATATCCATGACAACACTATATAACATTATACCATTATGACAACCCAAACTGGGGACAGGGAGGAAGAGGAGAATAGGGGGGAAGCTTCTGGAATGCAGCCAGAGGAACTGAATGTTATCGTCTGGCTGCTGTCTGCCACCCCACCAACCCCCCCCAGTGTCAATCAACACACTTTCAACACATTTGTGGCCCAATCTCTCTCTCTCTTTCTCCCCTGTGTTCTATCACTCTATCTGTCTATCCTTGTCCTTCCCCTTTCACCCCCTATTTGTGATAATGGATCCTCTGTTTTGACCCTGAAATCGATCAGTTTCAGACAACATTGCTCAACAAGTGGTGCTAGTCAGTTCAGACACAGCAGAAAGGCTGTTGTTCTCTAAAAGCTGAACGCTTTTATAGTAGGACTGAAAATGCTTTGGGTACATAGTGTTTTAGTCGCTTTAATATGACACAAAAGGTTTCTTTCTAGTGATACTCAAAAGTCCAATTCTTATGCACATAGAACTTTAACACAAGTACACAAGGAACAGCTGTCTTGGCACTAGCTAGGGTGAAGTCATACAAAACTATGAAAACTTCAAATCTGATCAACATAGCTATTCGCCTAATCAAAATAATTAATAAGGTCTATAAAAGACAAAAATTTACGACCTCACCTAAAACTCTCTCGAACAGTACTCACAAATCAGGAGTCATGTCTACATTACTGACATTCTTAAAAAAAAACAACAAAAAAAAACGAAAACCTAACGACAGGGAAGTCAGGGAAGGCAAACTTTTTTTCTTTTTTTTTTAAATAGCATACCAGAAAATTTCCCACGCTATAAATCTTTATTGAGCGTGGGTTAAATTTTCACTGGCACAACTGTTCTGCTAATCGTTGATTATAGAGTCACTTTACAGGCCCCTGACCTGACAAGCCGTGCGCGAAGCCAGGCGAGAAATGAAGCTGCCGTCGCCAAACAATAAACAAGAGGATAGAAGTCATCATCACCTTCAACATATTTATTTTTCTCTCTGAGTCACAGCAGGAGATTCCATCTAAATTTTCCACAGTAGCTTATCTTGACACAACATTGCAATGAAAACAAAATATTGTCAGAGCAAAGCTGACATTAACACAGCCCATGAGGGACCCTGAACAGCAGGGTATTTTTTTTTATATTGCCTACATGCCGCCTCTCCCAGAACACAGAATATAAATTGTAAACAGCTCCTGCTGTTTCACTGCATGTCAAGTAATGATTTTTACTCAAGCCAAACCACCGCTGCATTGACCCCTGATGATTTACACCGCTTACTGGACTATCACCCTTTGCCATCTCACACTGACCTTTCCTCCACACTTTTGTAAACCACTTGACTTCTAGTCCTCTACGAAAAAACACAGAGGGGCTCTTCTAGACCAAAAAAAGGCAAAAAGAATGAAAGAATGAAAAAAAAAAAACATTTATGAGCCCAGCAGATGTTCAGTTTAGGGAATTGAGGGGGAACAGAAAGCTTCTTTTTAATCTGGCAAAGATTCGGTCGAATGTACTCTAAATCTGCAGGGACCTGCAAGTGTACCCCGCACTCTGCTGTGCACGAAGCATGATGGATCTGCGATAGTCAGATCTGTCAGCTAGTCGAACAACTCCCCAAGAACATGGAAGCCTGTAGAGGAAGTTGTGCGACTGTGAAGTACACTCAGTCGGAGAAAAAAGTCTACAAGAACAAAATAAACACAGATGCACGTTACCATGCCAGTTTCCATTCTCTCATGAATCCTGACATCCATCAGAATAGTTACTGCTCAGATTTATGATCTGTAAAATTTTAATCGGAGCTGTTATTTGGAAAGGGGGGGGGGGGGGTTGAAGTAAGCAATGTATGACGTGATGCAAAGTCCAGCGCCACAACTGAGGGCAGTCTACACACTTTCGGACAGATTTTTCAAATCACAGGATTCTCTGAAAACTGACTGTGTGAATATCACTTTTGACAGCGGAACAATACGCTGTTTGGACACACACACACACACACACACACACATAGACGTACACATACTCATACACGCACACACACACTCACAGACACACACACAGACACACACGTACACATATGCTCCCTCAGCACAGTCACACTCTCAGGCACATGCACACAGGTACACAAATGGCAGCGATAATGATAAATGGCCTCAGAGCAACCACTTAGGACACAGGAAGCGACTGGGCTGGTAAGTGTAGTTGAAATGACCCTACTATTAACTAATCAGCAAGCAAGCGTGCAGGCTAATGCTTTTTATGGGCTGCAAAGCCATCCACACAGGCTCTCTCTCCCGAGCTAATGCATCCCGCGGCACACAATATGGGCCACAGAGATTACATGTGACATAACATGGACTGCACACCTCCATCTCACGGCCACCTCCATGCTGCGCATCAAAAGATGAGATCACTGCCCCTCCGTATTATTTTACACGGAGCGAACAAAAGGGAATGGGTGCTAAAATGGAGACTGCATGACATGTTCTTAATGAAGTTCATAACTGAGGTGATTATTAATAAGAAGCTGTCATTCAAGTACTGTTGTGAAACAGAGAAGACATGCGAGACAAGGCAGAATTACCACAAAAGCACAATGGATCAAATATTTTTATCATCATTACTTGTCGGATATATTTCTGTTCCCATAGTAAAACACTGTGTGTCAATGGCTTGTATTTTATTCTTTGCCTTCAAATGCTATAAAAAGGTTTCTTTTCTGTGCTTTTAAAACAGGCAAAGAAACAGAAAGTCAAGAGGCAGAAAGTTTTGATGCACCGAAGCTTCCACGGTTATATATCTCTGACTACACGTGTAAATTTAAAAGTGAAGTGCTTCGAAGCCGTTCCTCGGCATAATTTAGTGCTTCTGCAGCGGCTCTGAAGCAGTAAATACTTCAAATAATATTTTCAACAGAAAGTTATGAGAACAGTTTGATAAGAAACATGCCTCAAAGGAAATCTGCCGCACAGAAAAAGGATTCGCCTTTGCAAAGAACTTATAACAATCTACTCCGTTTAAGTTAGATGAGCTGACTTTGACTTAGTAATATACTGGCCCAAATTCACATACAGCACACATATCTTATTTAACTTACTTACAGTATGTTCTTCTGTATTTTCTTATTCTATTGTATTTTTCTTCCAAATGACTTACTCTATCCCTCTCTTAAAATCCAATATATCTGCTACTGCTACATTATAAAAATCTCAATATTAAGAGTGAGTGCCCCTGCAAGTCCTCTAATAGAAAATGGTCATTTTCTTTAATCACATGCTTATATGATTTGGGCAGTTAAGTATTTGGAAACTAAAGCTTTTTTTTAACAATGTGACAGGTAGTATGTACCGCCTTGCATCTCAGAGCAGCAGGAGAACTTTGAGAAGTTTGCCTCCCTGCCTTGTCAAGATGTAGACTTTTTGCATTCTTTTCAAGCATGCTTCCAATTACCGCCGAGAGGACAAATCTGTCAAGAAGGATCTTTCTCTCCTCCCTCTCATATTTTCATTCTTTCCCCCTCTCTTCCACCCTTCCTTTCTCTGCTTTTTCTTTTTCTCTTCCATTCTCTCACTCCTTTCTTTCCCTACCTATGCCTTAATTTGGATCCTTCCCGAAGACACAGGGAACACAATCAGACTGCATCTTTACTGCGCCAATCCTTCTCATCGCTAATCTAACCACACAGCGTCAGCAGTGTTAAACCACTCGAACAATGGGTGAACTGCGCGGTTGTCACTGCCATTGCGTAACATCACTATTTTATGCAGGCTGATGAAAATGAACTAATGAGAGGACTCTTAAGTGGCCAGAGCCAACGTACTGTAAGAGGCTCAGGCCCTCCATTAATGCAGGGCTATGGGGACCAATGCTAATATAAATACCCCTTAATGACAGGGCTAGTTTCACATGCTTAGCCTCAACTCAAGAACTAGCACTGAGGCCAGTGAAGCACTATCTGGCTAGGGGTGTCTGCGTAGTGGACAAACGTAGGTAAATAAACAGTAGAAAAAGTGGGATGGCTGGGTTGTCCAAACCGTCCAACTGATGGGAAATCAAAGAGCCATGTGACAGACAGCTCCCCTTGAGTGTCAGTCAATATCCTGCCACTTGGGTGGACATTTCAGCGCCAGGCTCGTCTTTTGAATAACGTCTTAATTTCTCCCCACATGTTGTGTTCCCATGTTGTGTTGTTGAGTGACAGCACAATAACTGTCTTTGGCCTGCATGCATGCACAGAAACACATGCTCACACACACTCACACTCACACACACACACACATCCTTGGAGGCGAGAAGCTTTTTTTTTCCTCCCCTAACTTTTCCCTCTGCACAGTGGGGGTGACGCTTGTGGCCTACAGCTGAGAGACGTGCTGAAGGCACAAATCCCCCCCCCCCCCCTCCCCCCCATCCAACCCCCCACTCCCTCTCTTCAAACAACAGAGTCCAGCTTGGGAGGCAAACGCTGAAATAAGGGATTGCATAGCCTCCGCCGAGAAGCTAGAACAAATAATAGCCCTGTTACATCACGAGTGCCCGACAAATATCGCCCTGTGCCTGACGCAAGCCATAGCCACACCGGGGGAGCTATTTGGAGGTTTATGGACGAGCAGTTCAGGTCAGCACCATCCCATGACGAGTCTCTCGGGCCTCGTTTTGGCCACTGAAACGTAAGCTGTGGCTGCAGCTAGTCATGAGTGGGACAAGCGTACACCATATTCACAGGCATTTATTGGCAAAGGGGGGATGCTCCATCGACAACAAGGCCTGCCTTTTACAATGCCGACTGTCCTCGTCTCTCTTTCTGATTCATTGATCTCTGTGTCTTTACTTGTGCTGCTGTGTGTGGGAAATGACTGACTCTGGGCAATTAAAACCCACAGAGTTTTGTAACTACCACACGACACACTCACAGGCTGTCAGAGGTGTCTTGACCTCAGTGCAAAAAAAAAGCATTTTGGCATCAACAACTCAAATCAGTTAGAATGCTTTTTATTCCTGTTGGTTACACATTAACAGTGAAAAAAGTTATGAACTACAAAAATAACTACAGAGGTTTATTACAAAGTCCCTTTGTTCAGGAAACGACATTTGTTTTCGAGTTTTTTTTTCAGTCCTTTCCAGAAACTCCTTGTATTTCTTGAGAGACAACAGAAACAAACTCCATCTTTAGCAATTAAGGCATGATTCTGATTCATGATTGCGATTCTAACTCTGAAGACATGGACCATTCGGCACCAGTAACGCACGGCATCTTTTTTTCCACAGTCAAATACATGCAAGCAGTGAAACTGTCCGACTGACAGACACAGAATCTACAGTCAGCACCCTTTCCTCTCATCTCAGTTTCCCCAGCGATCTCTCAGCAGCTGAGACGCACCCCTCCTGCTTAAACATTTATATCCTCAGACAGGTTCAAAGTAGACATGAAACAGCAAAGGAGAAGTGTTACAAGGATGAAAGGTCGGAGAGGATACCGTATTGATTCCCCCCGACAGATAATATATAAGCCTGCCAGAGGGACACCCCCCCTGGGTCTACATTCAATTCAACAACGCTAATCACAAGCGACTGGACTTAATAGCGGACTTTAGGACTTGAAGAAACAGTCACTCAGCCAAGGGCAAGGAGATGTCAAGGGGTGGTGTGGGGTGGGGTGGGAGTGGCAGTGGCAGTGGGGGACAGGTCAAACAATGGTACATTCAAACACTCAGACACTGTCAAAGCTCAGCAGTGTCATGACAGCGGCTCCAGTAAGCTTAGCTTATACTGCTGCGTGGAGGTTTGCATTGGAAACAATGCTTTTCTTCACTCACAGCATCTCCACTGAGGCAGCCCCGGGGGGAGGCTGAATGCAATCAGCAAACACCCATCATTCAAAAGGCTTTATCAAAAAATCTCGCTGTCATGCAAAGGTCTGAAATGAAAGTCATTTGGGCTTTGCAGGGATACGATATGATCTGGCAATGAGTCATAAAACAAAGCAGATTGTGTTTGTCTATCAATCAACACCAGCTTCCCTCCCTGCCACTTTGAAAGTCAGCTGAAATGATTTTCACACATCAGTGGATAAACTCCTGCCTGATGTGAATAGATTAGTAGCAGCGGCCATTTTCAACGACAAAACATCAGACATTTCGCTTGACATTTATGAGTCTGAAAGCAACCTGAGACTTGGGAGTTGAGATGGCCATCAGGTGTTATGTTCACTGGAGCGGCACCATTTATCCCCGTTCCTTAATGACAAATCCATACTAATCGTGTCCAAACCTGACTCTCTACCTCAAGTTGTAATGATTAATGGCTCCAAGTTGGACAAACTCCACAACTCACATATGCACAACCACTTAAGACAGATGTCTTTAACTGACAGACTGACAAAGTCCAGGCACAGCTGGGGCAAGGCACAAGCATTAAAAAAACATGACTTTGTAATCCCCCGTTCAGATAAAGCACAGACGGGAGCTTTCACCTTAGCCCTGGACCTGGAAGTAATTAAGAATAGCCAGGGCGCTCTGTGGCAACAGGGAAAGCAATCAAGACACACGGACACAAATGGCAGCATCAGTCTAAAGATAGAACAGAGAAAGCGTGCTCCCAAACAGCCAACACTGACAGAGAGAGAGAGAGAGAGAAAGCGAGAGAGAGAGAGAGATGGAGGGATTGATGGTTGGATGGAGGGAGGTTGAAGCTCAGTGGCAAACCAATGAAGCATCCTTCTGTCACACAATGCGGTGTGTCTGAGGCCAAGTGAAGAAATAGACTGAATCAAATAGGCGGCAGTAAAATGAGCCATCGGAGCTCAACCTGGGAAGATTGAAAGCGCCGGCGTTACAAGAATGTGAAATCAGCTGCGCATGAGCGGGGCCAGCCATAGGACCGGCAGAGCATGCTGGGAGGGAAGAAAACACACTGCAAATGAGGACTGAGGTCTGGCACAACACTTACAATGAGGAGGCGGTCACCAAAAAAAGCCTAGACAAACACAAACAAACACACACACACACACACACACAATATGCAGATGCAAGTCAACAGGAAAGCCGATGATGGTGAGTAGCAGCAACATGGGCCATTATGGGAAACAGGATTCCTATATAACATGCGAGTCAAGTCTGTCAAATGCTATCAAGATCTAAAGATGGAAAAGACATTATGCAATATCCGGCTTGTGACAGAAAAAAACCTTTTAAGTGTAACTCCCTCCCCCCTCATCTCCCAAACCAAAAAAAAGACTCTATTTAAAGGTTCAAGGAGGATCAGTGTTTTTTTTTTTTTGTTGTGATTTACAGGAGCAAATAAATACAAATTTAAAAATATAAATACAAAATTTAAGAGCATGAGATGCAATTATCTCAGTTTGGAACCAAACAAACAACTGATCATTACTTTGATTAGAGTTGTTAAATTGCCACATTTAAAAACAAAGTCAATTTGTAGGAACAGTGTGATGGAATAGCTATAACAGAGTGTGCAAGGCCATGCACCAGTAAGTGAATGTAATTGTGTTAAATAGGGCACATGAGATCAAAATGAGAGAACAGAATTGCTTTTCGTCTCAAATGGAAGGAAGACAGAGGAAGAAAATAACCTGGCTGTGTCTCATGAAATGCATACACATTGAAGGGGCATTTGAGAACTTGAAGGAATCTATTACACACTTTAAAGTGGTACCAAGCATGAAATAAAATACTAATTGACAAAACAAAATGCGCAAAAGCAAATGTGTGAAACAGCATCATGACGTTGTTTTTTTTTTATTAGTAGTATTTTAGAGAATGTCTATCACACTCTCAGAGTTTTTCCCATATCAATGTTAATCTACAATCTGATACGCATCAATACACAAGTGCCTTCTCAGCCTCTCTCAGTATAATGCTGCAGCTCCACCTACTGATACTGATAACGGACGTTCAATCGAAGGGGAAGATGAGCAGCAGCCTCTGTGTCCAGCTGCTCTGGTTCTCCCTGGATATCTGTAATTAATCGGCTCTTACATAACAGGGAAAAAAATTATTTTGCTAATGCACGCAATATCAGTTTCCAAGCAGGTACTGGGAATAACTAATGATAGTTTTATGGCAAAGTGTTTCTCTGGACGTGTTTCAATTTAGAGCATTAAATGTACTGCTTCCTTCTCCTATTGATCAAGTCCAGAACAGCCTTTACATCAAAGTCAAACACACTGCGATGCTCATTTAGTGCCCAGTGTTTGAGTTACTGTGTCCAGGAGCTACCAATTAATTTCAGCTGCAGTCTGTTGGCACCACAGCTGTTTGAGAGGCAATAGAACAAAGCTATGTGATGATGTCTGTGAGATATTTTAAAGCAGTCCAAACAGGACCTATGTTTTTCCTACAGGGGAAAATATACATTTTATTGTCATTTTTTATTGTTGAATGTCTTAAGCAATAACTGAGAGATGAAAAGAGTTGTAACAATCACATCCAGCAACATGAATCTATTCTTAATTCTGGCAATAGACGCAGTGAGTTAAGCTGCCTTTTCAACTCCAATACTCAATCCATTCCTAAAAGGGGAGTGCTGTACGCTAGCCTGGGTAGACTGTTTGCTCCTTTAAGGCCATTAGTGTCCACTGGCAGTATCACTGCCTTGCTAAATTACCTTTACAAAGTGCATTAAGCACAGTGGACATGAAAACAGGGTCTGTAACAGAGAAGCGCAAGCAGTAAGCACATGTAAACTAATGAATATTGTATGAGCCATTAGCTGGATTAAGACCAAAGCACGGAGAAAAGTATGCCTCTACGACCCCAGCCAGGCATGCCGGCGCTCGGCAATATGCTTCTGTTCGCCCTCACACTCGACACGCACGCCTCCCCTCTCCTGAGAAGATGGATGCTTAGAGTTCAACATCTGCTCCATTTTCCCCTTGTTATCTTGCTTTTCTTTCCTCTCTCTTTTCTTCTCACTCTCTCTCTCTCTCCCCTCTCTCTCCCTCCCTTAAATTCTTCGCCCAGCGAAGCGCTCTTCTCTATCATCAGTCTGACATATTTGCAGCATGGTTGTTGCTGCACGGACAGCAAGGGATGACAAATGTGTCTCAGCTTCACTTGAGCGTGCGCGCACACACACATACACACACACACACACACACACACACTCAGCCAAACAGATTTGACAAGACTGAATGTACAGCCTAAAGCAGACTCTGTCTGTCTCCTTCCATCCATGGATTTAGACTTAGCATCCTCATCGGCCTTATGAACTGCCAACTCGACTCCAAAATCACATTGCGAGAGGACAGGTACCGGGTAACTTGACTCCAAAATAACATTGTGAGAGGACAGGTACCAGGCAACTTGACTCCAAAATAACATTGTGAGAGGACAGTTACCGGGCGACTCAACAGAGGGTCTGCAGTCGTGTGATGATCCCTCATGAGGGATGCCGCTGGAAAATGCTTTCATTGTCAGGGAGAAGAAATATGTATGTTTAATAACTGGTAAGACTTACTGGGACACAATCACTGTTGTCCCTAATTTCAGTGTCAAATCCTCATCAGAATGCCACTTAGACAGACCAGCCCACATGGACTGAGGTATACTGTGTGAAGTGACAACTCTATCGCTAATATTCATGAATGTGGTGGGCGTTGTGACTCATGCAAGGCAATTCGATCGCATGTGTTTGCATGCAGGTAAGCAACTCCAGTTCTTTCACTACAAGACCCTCCAAGCCTTGGCCATGATGAGCATGCCTTCCCTCTCTGGATGCTCTAGTCCGTGGCAGTTTTGCTATGTAGTTTGTTGAGGTAATATACTGGACTGTACACTATAGTGAAGCAATGTATACAAATGTATGCCCCAGGGATTTAATGATCCATCGACAAGAAAGAAGGACAAGGACGTGGATTTTGATATGGCATAATTCATGATTATTCCATGACAAATAGAACAAACAGGTTACACGAAATGTAATATTTTCTGTCATATTGTAGGCTACTCAAATGTGCAACAACGAAATTATGGAGATTCTTGTGTTTGGTCATATGCCTGTTTACTACCCGTGACTAAGTGACCTACACCTTGATTTTCTTTCTGGAATTTAAGCGCACAGCCGTATGAATTAATTAGCACATATTTAAGATGTTCCTCGTTGGTCCGATAATGTCGTCATGAAGAGTAGCTAAAACTCATCACTGTAACGATGTTAGCCTGCTGTTCTAGTGGAAAACATAAAATAGCACTGCCTATTTCCACGTAAGAGAATATTGGGTTGCGCTTTCCTCAAATTAAAAAAAAAGAAGAAGAAGAAGAAAAACTGGTACCAAGGGACAATTTGCCTCCTGGTGCAATGACATGAAACCACTACACAGGTAACCATTCTGTAAAAATGTAACACTTTGTGAAATTGTAGGATACTGAATTGCACGTTCTGCTCTGAGGGATCGAAAGGTCACGGCCAAACAAGAGTTTACCAATACATCAAGTTCATGGACATTTTTTAATTCAGAAGATCATGTTGATCTTATGACAATAATTTAATCAATGCGGCCTTTACTGCCAGGCAAGCCGTTATGGAGTAACCTTTAAAAGCCAAAACATTGCATTATTCAAAGAAAGGAGCTTACCTTGAGTTAAAATGACGGATGTCTAAACAATCTCCAAATTTAAAGAGTTGGATCAGGGTCAGCACCACGGAGGGAGTTGAACATTTCACGTCTGAATTCCATCGTCTGCGCTCCCATTAAATGCCACGGAATGACACCCAGATTCAAAATATTTCTTTAAGTCATAATATCCCTTGGTCCACTCACGCAATTGGATCGTTAGCTAATGCACTTTAAGCGATTCTTCTCTGTTTAATTGAGGACTGCAATCGACTACTTTTTTTTTTTTTTAATAACAAGCTCTCTCGCGACCTAGTCAGCGGTTGTTAACGTTGTTTCAGTTCACCAACCGGTAATCCAAGTGCATCTAACAACCCGTCATTTCGAACAGTGAGCCAGCGGACTCCTCCTAGGTCTAATACAGGGCATAATGATTCTTAAAGTCATAGGCTACAACGTGTACGCTTCTGGATTGCAATGTGCGCTCTTTGGAGAGTCTGGCGAGAGAGACAAGCAGACTGTCGGCTGGCTGAGAGTGCACACCCGTGGGTGAGGTAATATACGTGCAACCCAATAGAAATTTACATCCATACTGATCAAGTGTGCGTCGCCTAGTCGTCATCACCTCCATCATTCTACTAAGTGGACAGCTGACTCTTCTGAGGACAGTTGACTAAGCCAATTCACTTTTCATTCATAAAGCCTACTAAACAATACGCGGCACAAAAAATGGAAAATTCTTCAAAAGATGAAATACATAATCAGTGGAACCAAGTCACCCCGAAGACATTTGACGAATGTCTCTGAACTGTGCAGTCAATAATTAAAATATGCCTTACATTATGCAAATTGTTTCTCGACAATAATTCGTGTAAACTCTTTCAACTCAGAGTTACCGGGGTCCAGAGTCAATTCAAGTGAGTTGAGAGCACCACACAGTGGCTTTTGTTGGTGCTGAGCACACAGCCTTCGTATCGGTTACTGTTTGTGTTCGCGTACATTGATTTATTAAGTTCGCATTGAAAGAGCTCCAGATAAGCTTCCATATTCGCCACACAATACAGTGCTGCTAGAGTATAGCCTAGGCTACATGATAAATCACACTGTGGATATTCTTTAAGCACAAACCATCTCAGAGAAATGTACAGGTGTAACGCTGACGATGCTAGTTTTGAATATAAGATTAGGACCTATAACTGGTAAAGTTTTGTTCTTACTTCGCAGCCCTTCAAGAAAGTAGAAATTAACCATAAAAGTTGCATGAAGCTCAGGGTGTTGCTAAAGGTTCTGCTTTAATGATATTGCATAATTCAGTGCGCAAAGGGCGACTTCAGCAAGAAGGCTTCCTCACCAATAATATTCAGTCAGCCATATAGAGTGTTGGTAAGGTGATACATTTGAATTACTTCATTACTTGCTACATGCTTTTATGACTTTTGGAGAGGGGGTAATAAAGCAAATAAGCACTATTACCATTACTATTACTATTAGGCTACTATTACTTTTCAATGTTACACTGTTTCTAAATCAGTTTGAAGGATCTTGTACATATTTAATGCTGAATTTAAATTTTTGAGTGATTATTTTCACTCAAAGTTATGTTACTTGACATGCTTGCATGCTCTGAGGTCTGTCTGCAGGACAGGTTTTCAATGAGTGGGGATGAACCTGTACCTCTGGAGTTAATTCATTATGCTGTAGGATCATGACGCTTTTGGAACCTTATCATACACAGACTGAAAGGTGTTGTGTTTACAAAAGTCTGACTTTTTTTTCTTGGCTAAAAACTTTTCACGATAGCCTACAGTATGTGACTTGTTTTCAAAGTTAATCAAGCTTTTTTCACATAATTCTGTGGCACATTCATTTCTGTGTTCTGATGTTATGATTGGCACCACACAGTGTTCTGTCTTTCTATGGTTCTCTGGGCAAACAAGGGCTTTGATTTACCTATCTGGCAGTACTATAAGCATTTCTCTTAGAGAGGTTACTGGACTTCCAGACCTCACCTTCACATAGCCTTCTAGTCCTGTACTGTAATAGTCACTTCTTAATTAGGCTACATTATAAACTACAGACACAGTTAGTTAAAAAAAATATTTCCTATGTCTCCTATGCCTGCTTCTGCTTTGGGGGCATTAATTATTATTATTTGAGTGGTGGAGGAGCCCATGGATATCAATTGGGATTTGTGCAGCATTGAAATTCGCCTTGCCTGGTCGTTCTTTCCTAATGATGACTACTGTATGTAGGCTATAAAACAGCCCTATAACAAGCTAATTAAGGTCTGAGACCTTGGTAAAAGTGATCAGACAGCTCAAAGCTCTTGCGGATGGCACTAGTATGCCTTTACCTTTTTCACTCTAAAATCAGACGAAACAAACATCCTTCACTAAATTTGTTCAAAGTTTTAAAGAGATTGTTTTCAATTTAATCTTTTTATGCCTTTGTATCTTTTTATGCCTGGATATGCCTTTCAACATATTTAAAGGAGAAGTCCACTGTGAATCAATCCATAACCCTGTTGTTTAAAGAAGTCCACTGTGAATCAATCCATGACCCTGTTGTTTAAAGGAGAAGTCCACTGTGAATCAATCCATGACCGTGTTGTTTAAGGTCACCGTGTAGTGGGTAGGAAAAAGAATGGCGAAATGTAATACACTGTCAGTGGACCAAATAGCGAATCGGCAGCTGACATTAAAGGTGAACTATGAGATCTTGCATGGTTTTTAGCGCAATTTCATTTTTTTGTCTCAAATCGTTGCCATTTCCTCTTGACAAGCTTGTTGCCTGCCCTTGACAAGCTTGTTGCCTGCCCTCTGAATACATTGTGAAAAAGTCCAGTCTCTGGAGACAACCCAGGGGCTGTAAAACGTCTAACAAACACTGGGGCACAGGCTGTGCTAGCCTGGCTAATGCCAGACTAAATCACAAGTGAGATTTAGTCTGGGGACCACCTATTCATTTTCCCGTAC
>JASCQY010000068.1:9733218-9751194 GCA_030264315.1 Sardinella tawilis
CTCTCTCTCTCTCTCTCTCTCTCTCTCTCTCTCTCTCTCTCTCTCTCTCTCTCTCTCTCTCTCTTTCTCTCTCTCGCCTTTTGCTTTGGTGTGACACCAACAACTTCAATGATAAATCCATGCAAGTCCCATGTCCCTGCATATTAATGAAACTAATTTATGGGAATGATCTGATGACAAATGAACATGACCTCTAACATCCCTTGTGCTGGTGTTTGTTTCCAGAAATTGATTGATGCACCGCAGATCCCATGACACTGTACATTGCTCATTTAAATACGTCCATCGGAATTAAACATGAAGCCAGTGACAGGATTCAGAAAGGTTTGCTTTATGAGGGAACTGATGATGTTCATCATGGCACACACGCCACACTGCCACCAGACCGAGGGGCAACAGTGCCCTCTACTGGACGAGCCTGTGCCCAGAAAGTCAAATAGCCTACCAGTGCTAGGTACTGTATTTGGAATGAATATTTATTATTATTTTATTTCACAAAAGTCAACTCATGTAAAAGCATTCTGCGTAATTCATTATCCAATTACTGAAATATACTTGTTTTGTTAGTAGGTTTATTACATTGTTTGTGATAACTGTCCAATTGGATTTACCTGATATATCAAAAACATCACAGCAAATAAACAAGCTTGATGCAATAAATGTACCCATGTTTGGGTTCAAAGATTTCTTCAGAAATGTCTTTTTGACATTGTCTCCACACATCAGCTCTCAGTCTTGGCAAATGGAAGTGGACATGAAAATCTATTTTCTTCCTGTCAGCAGCTTCTCAGACAAATCTCCTTTTATGTTTGAAAAACCTCGGAGGGCAGCCCAGGCAAACTATTTATTTTTATCCTCAGTACATTTCCTGGAGATGAGCCAGGTTTATTTTCTGTGTATTTTTATGTCTTTGCAAGTATGCCTCACCACCACCCCACACACACACACACAGACACACACACACACACACACACACACACACACACACACACACACACATGAACACACAATAACAATTTTACATCCATCCTACTCTCTCTCCTGATATGTTGTTTGCTATTGTGCTCTATGAGACCTGAAAAAACAACAACTATAACAACAAAAACAAAACAAAGCTAATCTCTAGACTGGCTCTTAAGTTCAGTTATTTGGGACCGATTGGTTGCAAAGGCTTGAAGTTCTACAACAAGACCCCACTTATGAAGTAAAGTGAAGACGCCATTTGACTGAGTAAACATTCTGTATTGTTATGGGCTGTTGTTGCTGCAGGGCCTGGGAAGTGTTTGCCAGTTACAAAGTGTATTCTGCCGTTCACTTTCTCTAAGCCAAAGCAATCAGAAAGTATGTCTACTGTGGAAATGGTTGCCTTTCTTATATTGAACCAAAGTGGAAAGAGATTGAAGAATCTTTGAATGCCTCACATTTTATTCATTTATTTATTTTTTTACATATTTTTGTGTAACAGGGTAATGCAGTTGCATAGCTATAATTGCGATAGTCAGATTAAGGATTTGGATTTAAGATGACCAAAAATATTGGAAAACAAATGGCATGCTGTCTTGAATCAAGCATCGATTTTCCAAACGCACAAAATCCCCTCGACCCTTTAATTCATCAAACTCCTGGCCTCTCCCCCCCTTGTGTAGTCATTGTATTGCTGGCTTCATTAAGTCTGCGCCAGGAGAAAAATAAGCGTGTGATTCATCTTCGCTTTCTGAGCTCTAATTAAAGCCATTTTAATCCCCCTTTCTTCACAGTCATTTGGACCGGGGCCCTTCACTCTGGTTGAGTAGAACCTGTCCTTTATCCCATCACACCCAGACCCTCTCTCCGTACACACACACACACACACACACACACACACACGTGGAAGACAGCTGCTGACTGTGAATTATGAGTGTATGACAGGAAAAGCCACAGAATAGATTATATTGTCATTACCCCTCTTGTGTGTGTGTGTGTGTGTGTGTGCGCGTGAGCCAATGGTGACATTGCCGAGGTGTGACCAGAGAGCTTCCTGAGGCCTGAATGTAAATTCAGAGTCTTTATGTAGCCTCCTGATGATATGACTGTCATTCAGTCAGTCTGTTTTATGATTAATCCTTCCTCCCTAAATGTGGGAACAATGCATGGAGGATTTAAGTCCCCTCTTCTGTGTGGAATTTCAACATGATGGCTTTTCTTATCGTTCAGTCTGTCCAAAGGGTCCACATAATAGCCTTCTTTCAACGCCATAAAGAATGTCTGACATGCGATGGAATTGGAGTTCTAAGACAAAAGGTTGAAAATGTAGATATGCAGGGTTGATGGATACTCTTGAAGGCAAGCTGCTGGCAGAAATGCCTCAGACAGGGAGTTGAATCGCAGGTCTAGCCTACGCATTTCCTGCCTCGGAAGCTAATGTGATTTACCTGTATGCTATTCACTGTTGAACTTCAGAGTCAATGCAGACTCACAGCCGGGCTTTGATGTCAGATCCTTCTTGTCATGGTTGATAAGGACAGACCCCCTTCAGGTCTCATCAGGAGCACGGGGAACATGAGGACTCAACATGACAACACACAAAATGACCACTGTTTTGTTCAGCTCTTGCATGAGTGATTGATCAAAGACAAAAGATCCTTTTTGAAGGTTTAGCGCTGCTAGCATGCTGATAAAAACATGCAGAATTGGAAGGATGGATTCTGATGGTCCTTTTCAAGACCACATATATGATGAATAATAATGTTTGATCATTTTAATAAGTTAAAATAAATGTAATAATGATATTTAATAATGTTGATTCTGATGCTACAAAAGACAGTTATTTATCTAATGTTGCTGAGCCATATTAGCCAAGAAATTGAGACGCATCCTAGATCTTGCTGGGCATGGATGGTCATGTGACAAAAGCATGTTGTAAGTCCTTTAGAGAGCTTTCTAACTAAGTAACGGCAGCTAGAAGGAGTTGCAAGAGAGCTGAGGAAGGGGCCTAGACTAGCTGAAATTGGTGTTCCAAGGACTCTTCTCGTGTCCTGAGTGCTTCCAACAACAGTCCCTGGCCTGTGGGTGATGAATAAGCTACTGCTCATCTGTCCATGCTTTTAGCTTATAGCGTTTGTGTTCACACATTCTAATCACCTCGCCCAGATACATTCACACTGCCCCAGGCCCATGAGCATTTCATTAATACCACATTTGCAGATGATGATGATCGACTTCGAGCATGATGATGGTACATACATACACTTCTAATGACTTATCATTATTGACGCAGCCATATAGGCTAACAGGGAAGGAATACTAATGCTCTGTGAATGATATGAACTATCGAGTCGCTATCATCTGAGTTGATCTGTGATTGTGTTTGTGTGTCAGTGTGTGTAGTGAACCAACAAAAAGACATTACATTTGCACTGAGTGTGAATCAATTCACATATTTGCTCTCCGCAAGAACATTTTGACATGGATCTAATTAAATCTGACTTATGGTGAGCATATTACTTTGCAGCAACATGATGAATCAGTTTCCTCCTTATTTATTTTTTTTCAAAGAGCTGCAGATATATATTGCTATTCTTACAGAGAAAAAGAGAGGGAGACAGAAGCCATAAATCTATTAAATATAGAGAGAGTGAAAAGGTAGAAGTGGAATGATTCCACAGAAAGTGCTGAGAAGTACAGAGTAAATCTCCTTTAATAATGTATTCTAAAATACGTGAGAGTAGATTTCTACGGGTGATGGATTATCTGATGCATGATCACTTCTTATGCCTACGGGCAGACTCCATATATTCGTTTGGCTCTCTAAAGCTGCCTCTCAAGCATGTGTGGCTACTTGGATGTGGTGTGTGCCCAGTGAAAGTTGTTGACTTTTCATTTTGATCTTTATTTATGAGCTCCGTCACATGCACCTGCCCTCCTCATTTATGATTCTAATATATGTAGATGACATGCTCATTTTTCAACTCCTCTATGTGCTTGAGCTGCACGGATGGAGCTGGGGTAGGCTATCGGGCGGAATATTCTTGGAGTATTGTTAAGGGATACAGAACCCTGGGGGTTTAAGTTTCCTAGTTAAGGTTTTTTTTTTGGTCCCACCACCACACACAATGGAAGACTATTTCTTTTTCTTTTTTCTTTTCTTTTTTTGTCTTTTTCTTTTTTTTCTTAAGGTTACCAGCTGAAGGGGCCCCCACGTACTCAAAACACTTCAATTTAAATGATGGTCAAAGTGTGAATATACCATGGGGAGATTCTAAATGTGATTCTAAATGGGGAGATGTTTTATTTGGCACCATAGACTTTCTTACTATGTTAAATAAGCCTACACTGTCAAACTAGGCATTGCAAACACACAGAGAAAAAAATGCTCTGTATTTTCTGTTTAACTAGGGGTTGACTACAGATAAGTAATTTCCTGAAATGAGGTGAAGTATCCCTTTAAAGTGGACATCCAGTGTGAATCGCTAGATGGTGTTTTTTGACCTCAACGGAACCTTCGAGGCAGCATTGCCTGAAAGGCACTATCCTGACCCTAACCCTCACCTACCTAGATTTCGGAGTGGGGGGCCTTTCAGGCAGCGCTGCCTGGAAGGCACCATTGTGGGCAAAAAACACCAATGAGCGTGCGAATCAGTCAATAGTCCTGTTGTTCAAGGTCACCAAGTCCTGTCTGTTGGAAAAAGAACCCAGAAATTTGATACAATGTAGACAATAGTAAACCAAAAAGTGATGTTAAAGGAGAAGTTTGGTGTGAATCAATCAATAGACATATTGTTTAAGGTTACTGAATGCTGTCTGTGGGAAAAAGACCCAGAATAGTTCATGCAACACAGACCAAATAATGAACCAATAACTAATATTAATTGTATGGGGCATAGCAAAATGAAACTGAAAGTAAGTTACTATGCCCCATTCACTTTTTGTTCAGTATTGGGGTCTTTTTCTCATTCTTTTCCCTACTGACAGCACTTGGTGTCCTCTAACATCAAGGCTATTGATTGATTCACACCAAACTTCTCCTTTAACTGAGTGTGGTAAAGCGAAATGAGTCTCTGTGCCCCATTCAGTTAGTGTAAGCTGTAATAACATTCATTATTAGGTGTATGTTGTATCATATTTTCTTACTTCTTTGTCTCACTGACAGTACTCATGGACCTCAAACAGCAGGGCTATGGATTGATTCACACCAAAATTTTCCTTTTCTGCCACTGCAGCATGTTAATTGCATATTAGACTCCTGAAGTCAAATGTATCCCACAGACAAAACCAAGCTGATAATAGCATAGCAAGTGACTGAGATGAGATGTTTACTTCACAGGGGTCCGTGTGGAACAGCAATGGAAAGAGCTGGAGGCCATAGTGTAGAGGACAAGAGGACATCATCAATCGTAAGTACCACTTCCTGGATAAGGTATTTCAACAATAACCCACTGTGAAAGGATGAAGCGACACCTAATGCATACACGTACTCTCTTTCACACACACACACACACTCACACACACACACACACACACACACTCACACACACACACACACACACATTCACACACACCCTCCTGTCTCTCACACACACTTCACCACATCTATAGGCAAGTGGCTCAATGTAACATTCAATTTAATGTACCTGCTGTGTACAGTGTATAGTCACTTCCTCTCGGTTAAATAAATACATAAATAAATAAATAATACAGAATCTTTTCTGTACCTTTGAAAGGTTTCCCATAGTGCTCATAGGTCAGGCCAGTGCACAGATCTAAGTACCACAGTACTTAACATTTGAATACAGTATAGTGCAGCCATGACACATCTCCTCTCCTCTTCTGTTCACACAATTACATGGGGATTGCTGGGGCTCTTGCACCCTCCTTGCATACAGACCATGTCCATTCACACACACCAAACGTCTCGTGAACAAAAAGGTAGTCTGCTATTAACTGTGCAGCAATTTCCCACCAACCTTTACAATACCCTGACTTTAAAGCAAAGGTCCTTCGGAGACATTTAAGCTGACCTGATCAAAGACGTTTCCGTTTGGACGAACAGATCAAGGAGCGAAGCTCTGATTGGCATGTACCTTCTCCATCTTTGCTTTCATGAGAGAATGTGCCAGAAGCTTCAGGGTGAATCTTTTTTTCCCTGCAGGGTATATATTTGATTCACTGGATAACCTCCTCATGCTTTAGACTGTAAATGAAGGTAGTCTCTGAAAAGGAAGCATTAAAATGGGGAGAAAGTTAACCGGCGTAAATGCTTGCCAGTTCGGACTTCAAGATATAAGCAGAAGGATTCAAGAGAATTAAACAAACTCAAATGGTATTGTTTGAATTATAAGATGCCACTCCAGGGGGCTCATTTATGTTTTTTTTTTCCTTAACCTCAATGGGAAATATGCAGCTGCTGTAACAGACTTCCGCAGAGCTGGGATCATTTGGCTCTCTCCCATTCCCGCGCGTGGCTGTGCTCCTGCCTTGGGTCATTAATAGATGGACCCCTGTGACGCTGGAGGCAAAGATGAATTGAGCGCAGTGAGGTGCACACACATCCCTGACCCTGGACAGTGGACCATTAGGCCTGCTGTTTGACTGGTTATGTTTTCATGTGCAGCCATTCACACATTTCCCAGCAAGCTTGAGTGTACCGTGACTTGGTGTTTGCCAGCAAGCAGTGGTTTGTTGACAGGGAGGCAGATGTGAGCACCTGCAAGTGTTTCATCATAGAAAATCAAAAGGATTAGTCCACACCACTCTCATATTAAGTAGCCTACAGAAACTCTAACATGTGATTAAGTATGCTTGTGTGTGTGTGTGTGTGCTAAAATACATTCAAAGTTATCAAGATTTTTGCACAAGGTAATCACATTTTTACAGTGACAATCGACAAATACTTAATCTACCATCAACTCCTTTTTGATCACTTCATCAGTGGACCTGCTGAGATGTGAAATGGAATCTTCTCGCCTTTCTTCCTGGCTGTCATCCCCAATCGTGTTCTGCTTGCTGGTGGTCGCCTGTGCAGGAGCGCCACCAAGTGGACACTGGCTGACAGGGCATGCTGTGGATGGAACATGGTGTACTGCAGTAGATACAGTATGAGCCAGCACCACTGATCTCAGATAAATACTTTCTGCACAGTGAATGAAAGAATGGAGAGGAGAGAGGCGAAGGCTGATGTGAAAATGTTTCTGGAGAGGTCAGGTGTCTCTGCTGTAACCTGCAGGAGGATATTTTCCAAATAGTAGCTTGGCTTAGATGAGGGTACATTTTCTAGTTGTTTGCAGTATTAACAGGGATTTTGGTTTGAAATCATCTGGTTTAAATCAGTATTTGATCTTTCTCTCATAGTTGTTAAGTACCCTACTGTATTAAAGGTAGAGTATGGAATTCTCAAAACACCATCAGATTTTGAAAAAGGTCCCACCAGTCCTACGCCTTTCCTCCAATGGTCGAGTACGACCATTTGATTGACATACAACTGTCCAATGGGTAATGCTGGTCTGTCAAATGATTATATCGGTTATAATTTTTCAAGTCCTGTCTGTTCCACAGATGACTGACATGTTTAATTTTCATATCAGTGCTTCCACCTAAGTGACTGTGAGGAGGTGATGAAGAGAATTTCAAGTAATACAATAATTTATAGTCGATCCAGGTATTCTATATGAGATCAGTGGCCAGCACAGAATATTGGTTAAAGTATTCTAAAGCACTTTTTTGATACTTAATGTTTTAATTAATTCCAGTAAATGTGACTTTCCTCAATACTTACAGTATAGGTGATAAATGGTGACAGATATGGGGGGAACCACTACTGCTGTTTAGAGAAAACCGTAGAGAGGATTAATGATAAAAAATAATAAAAAAAAAATCTTCAGGAAATAATTCAAGCGGGAAAGTATTTTTCTTAATACTATGAAGAAATCCTTTATCAATAATATAGGCTAGATGAACGTTTATTTTAGCAGCGCATACTGTAGAGCAGAGACTTGTGGGTGTGTGTGTGTGGGTGTGTGCATGTGTGTGTATGTAGATTTTTTTCAACCAGAAGAGGATGCTGCTCTCTCACTCAAGTTCCCTCTAAGGCAGAGGAAAGGATAGTGTGTGTGTGTGTGTGTGAACTCATGGGTGGGTTGTTGTCAGCAGCTCTGACAGAAAAGTCCTTAAAACTGTTTAAAAGATGGTTCTTTGCTGTCCTTTTAACTACAACGTGATACTTTTGCACTATAATTCTCACTGAGCCCAACATTAGTGTTGCATATTTGACTGAAATCTGTTGGCCAAGAAACCTCTCAAAATAGCCTGTTGTGTAAACCAGTGCTTTCAGATACAGCATTTGAACACACACAACAAAGCAATCACACATATGCTGGAACTTCATTTGAAACTTGTTTTGCGCATTTCTGTGTTTTGCTTACTGAAACGGTTAACTCGCATTTTTCTCTTTCTTTGTCTCTCTGTCTTCCCCCGTGTTCTGGAGAAGTCATTTAGGACTTCTTAAGACGAGGGGGGTGGTGCAGAGAGACTGAGCTGCACGTTTCTCCTATTTGTTCCAGAGACCTTTGGTGTGAACCCTCCTCTCTCTCTCTCACACACACACACACACACACACACACACACATACTGTGTTAAAAGCCTAAAATAAACAAGTAACTGTTTGATTACATGTTTAGAGAACACACACATGCACACAAACACACTTAAACACAATAAACACATACACAACTCAACTCAATACACACGTCTTGACCCACCCATCTTCACTTCTTTGTTTGTTTGTTGCCCTATTGAATGTGACATTCTTTCTGAATGTAACCTTGATGGTGCCGGTGCCCTTAAGAGCATTCCAGACATAATGGACATTAAATGCAGCCTATACTAGTGCATGTTATGCATCATATAGCCTAACTACAGTCCTATTATCTTGCCCAATCCAGACTATGTGGAGAAAAAGACTTGGTCCATTGCAATAGTCTTAAAACCACCCTCATGACACAGAGTGTAAATATATCTCATATAGCTCTTACTGAGATTAAACACGTTGACATGTCAATATAGTTGTCTTGTTCAGGGGTGCGGGGGGCATTGGTTATGAGGGTACGGAGTCTTGGATTATCTTGGATTATTAAATATAAGGCATTCATTTATTTATAACATGATATTGCATACACCCACTAAAAAATACCCACTACAGCTCAATAGTGCGGACTAATGTTCATATAAAATGCTTCTTGCACACATGAGAAAGGATAGACAACAGTAGGACAGGAAACTAATTTTACATAATCCACATGTCCTGCTAATGGAGCCAAATGCACTGCATTGCAATGTACTGTAAAGTCATACAACTTCAAACAAGACATTTCTATCAAAATATTCCCAGTATAATTTCATCAGAGTAAATGTGCTGTTTCTTCATATGTGATGCTATCTATGTAAGGGATGAAGGCCAACGAGGTGACCGGTTTGACAGAAATACTGTAATGGCGAGGTGGAGGCTAGAACTCCCCTGGTTCCTCTGCCGAGTCATTATTTCCATCGAACCAGTCACCTCGAACCGGTCACCTGCCTTACATATTTAGAACATAATTTTTTATCAACAACTTTCTGTATATTTCGGACTAGTGTGCATGAAATGCAGAACATAACCGTTAAGGGGGGAGTTAACAGCCTGAAATACAGTAGTACTGTACCTTACTGTTTTATGGAACAGTGATTCAAGTTTTCTTCCAGGGTGACCAGTTATACGGAACTGATGGCCACCCCATCAGCCAATCAGAGAGGAGAATCCCTTTGTCTATATGCCTATGCTTGCTATGGATTGGCCTGCTTTCAGCTCTGAAAAAAACCTGCATGGCCTGCTGAGCAAACATTAGGATAACATTATAGCACTAATATAGTCAGTTAAATTTATAAAAGTATTAATATTAATATTAAAGTAACTTCCATCATAGCAGAGTGATAGTAAATCATCTTTATGCTAAATGAGGGATGATAAAGTGCCATGTCAGTGACTGGGCCCATAATTCATATCGTCTTCATTCAGTGCTTGAGCCATGTCTGAGATGAAGACCCCTGTTCTCTGAAGCCCTGGCAGGCATTGGAGTTTGCACTCATTATTTGACTTACTGTAGTGATAGAGTGTCTTAAACAATACCTGTGATATTTAGCTGCAATACATGTGATATTGTAGCATCCTCTAACTCTTTCTTCTTATTTTTTTTTCTAATTTCACTTGTGTCCTTGCCATTTCTTGGCATTCTTTGCCTTTGGCCTCCTCTTCCTGGTCTTTCCCATGTCAGAGGTTGTGACATTGTCCTCGTGGCAGAGCTTATGCGAGGAGGAGGAGAGAAGGAAGTCATGGCCGCTCAAAATGGTTAAAAACAGAAACACTCTCTCGCCTCCTCTGCCTCCTGGAGGGTTAAAGTGCCAGCAGTCGCTTTCTGACCTTCGGCGCGTCCGAGCTTTGGCGGTTTTTGGAGGATGGCATTTAACTTGTACAGCTTTCAGGAAGCAACTCAATTACAGTGACCCTCCCTCCCGCCCTGCGAAAAAACCACATCTTAGGCCCCAGGCTGACTGACTGAAGGACCAGGCCCACTGGAGAGTGAGAGCAAGCAAAGATGACAGAGACATAAAAATGTAGAGTTAACTGAGGAGAGACTGAGCAAGTGAGGAGGATAGGCGTGAGAGAGAGAGAGAGAGAGAGAGAGAGAGAGAGGAGATGAGAGAGGGAGGGAAAGAAAGAGAGAGAGAAAAAGAGTAAGGATCAGGGAGGGTAGAGAGTGAATGAAGGAGACAACGTGGCAAAGGGTTATCCAGCGTAGGCTTTTGGAGAGTGTGCAATCACTGAGGGTTCATGTGAGGTAACCCAGTGGAAGTGTGCACAGCACCAGGGCTCCAGTCCGCAGCCATAGGGTGGCCTGAGCAAGGGGGACTCTCTCATTGACACTGGGACACTTATTTCATTACCAAAGGAGCTTCTTGTGTTTGTGATTCTGTGATGAAATGCCTCAATTGGACTGCTGACTGGTTTCCTCATACAGACAAATATCTTCCAATCTGGTTCCTCATTTGGATGTTTTTTTGTTGTTTTTTTCATTGGAACTAGTCCCAATGATTTAACAAATGCTAACTCAGCCTATTATTTGAATCAAGAATGTTTGATGATTCAATGCAAAAATGTTAGATTATAATTTATACATCAAAGGGAGCCCGTCCATCTTAGTGTTTAATAGAAAGCATGCTTTGTCCTCTGCTGTCATTGTCCTATGTTGCACACATTGCCTGTTGCTGTAACAGCTTCAGATCTCTCTCTTTCAATAACACAGTGTCAGGAAGACACTCCACTCCAGGATGTGAAGGCCTCCTCATTGGGTCACCAACCATTTCCGTATGAACTCATTGGACTGTGAACCAAACAATAATATTTGCTGCATGTAGTCAATGTTTACTTTGGTGGTGATGAAATTGTCAGAAAAGAGGACACAGTTCCCAGACTGTAGTTTGTATTGTTTGATTAGCAGATACTGTACCCCTCCCCACTCACTGAAATAGCTCATCGCTGATTACATTTCAGAACAGCACATGAGCTATAGCCGAGACTGGAAAACAGTGCCACTATTAAACCACATTGTGAATTCATGCATGTTTTAGTTTGCGTTTATAAAGAATATTTTGAAGTGTATTAGGCCTACAGAACATTAAAATGTATTGCAAGTTGTTTTTTGCAGAGAAAGGCTCTGAGGCGCCACTCCATGACTGGCCTTGGACGCTCTGCTGTTTGGTGTGCAAGAGTCATTACACTCTAGTCAGTATCTTTGCAGCATAGTCATTGTACTGTAATGGCAGTTGCTTCCTAAAGTATATGTACAGTGTGTGTGTTGATTACTACATCGGGTGCACTGATAGAAGGACATAACATTGGGCTGAGGTCATTTGCGAGGTTCGATAATGTTTTTTGCCCTCAACGGAACCTTCCAGGCAGCGCTGCCTTCAAGGCACTACCCTGTCCCCAACACTAACCCTAAAGCTACATCCACACACGTCGCCACTCGCTACTAGCTGAGTGATATCAGTTAATAGAATGTTTATATGTTCCAGCGATGGAACGCCTGAACAGGCAAGAAGAGTACAAGCGATGCGATATCGCCGATATTGAGTTAAAATTAATTAGACTTTTGGGCGAGTAAGCGAGAAGCGAGTAAAGAGAAGCGACGTATGTGGACCCGGCTTAAGCCTTGAGCGAAGGCAGTGTTGCCTAGGAGGTACCATTGAGGGCAAAAAGACCAATGGGCATTTTTGAGACACCCTTACAAAAAGACTATTGGTATAGACTAATACAAACTTCAGGGCAATCGCTACAGTTATGGATGAGGTCCAGCTATAACTCCAAAAGAAAGCCATCTCAAGATTGGTGAATTTTCACCTTTCTACCTGAGACAACTTTCCTTGGAGCTTGCAGACACTGCCTATTAACCATAGTAATTGAGAAGCTCTCTATCTTAGGAAAGCACCACTCAATTTTAGACTTTACCACCCCTCAAAATGCAGCAGTTCTCTCAACATGCAATCAGTGCACGTGCCTTTAAAGAGCAGGTATGTCTGTCCTCGAGCGTGTAATTTACTGCGCACCAGGCAGGGCTGGGTCTGACTTTGAATGCCCTCAGGCAACTCTAGGTAGGCCAAGGTGTACCACGATAATTTCAAAGCGTGTCTGTTGCTCCCAATGTGGCTTAGATTACATCAAACCACGGCTGATAATAACCTCAAAATCTCTACAGAATTTATTGCTTTTTGATGGAATACATTTTCTTTTTGTTTGTTTTGTGATATGGTAAACACTCTTGAGCTTATCTGATAGTGAGACAAATTTACTTTCAGAGATCAGGCCCATCTGCTTGAGGGACTTACTTTTCATCAGGTAGTAACGCTTTTATGTGTGAATGTCTTATGATAGCAGTGGATAAAAATGATAAATGAAGCTGCTGATGTACCTTTCTGGTGTTCTGAATGAGTCGGTGAATAGTGCATGGCGCTGCATGAAAGTCCATACAGTAGATTCCTATTATCTTCTCCTCTCGGCCAAATAGAAGAATATGATTGGGGTTGCAGTTTCCTATACATTGAGCTACCAGTTTACTGCACTGTCTCATTAGTGTTAAAGCTTTTAGAGTTTCTACTAAACACTGAATCCCCGTGATCTGTGTTAAAGACTGTGTGTTAAGATTACAGTTTTAAAGACCGTGTGTTAAGATTACGGTGTGAAAGATTGTGTGTTAAGATTACAGTGTTAAAGGCTGTGTGTTAAGATTACGGTGTTAAGGACTGTGTGTTAAGATTACGGTGCGAGTGACAGGGAGGCAGTAGTGAGGGGAGATGGGGGGGGGGCGTAATTTACAGCAGTGTGTTAAAGACACACTGGGTGAAAAAGGGCCACTCAGACTCACTTTCACACCCCACTGATGCCTCACCAGACCAGGGAAGTCACACTACCCTCACTCACTGAAGGAACATGCAGAGGAATATCTGCATCCATTACAAGTAATGTGGAATTTTAGAGTTGTTTTATTGTGTTATTAGAATGAAGGAATTCTCAAATTTTATTGGGTCAGGGACTCCCTCACAAAGCAGAATATTTTAAGGTCCGCTCATAAAACAAATTTAATCATATAGACTTACAGTATATCCATTTGTTATATTGGGTGCTCGAGGCTATTTTAAACAAACTTTTTCACAGATCCCCAGCCAGCGTGGACCTTAAGAACCAATGCTTTAGCAGGTGCAATGCTTGATGAATGATCTCTAAAAGCGCCTTGCACAAATCATCATAGAATGTCATGGAAATCTCATTCTAATAGAACATTGAATTTTAGAATCCATGATTCTTTCATGGTTTTATTTTAGTGTTCAAAACACCATGACTGAAATTGAAAAAATGTTGCTTTTCGCAGATAGGAAACAGTGTCAAGGCATCAAGGCATGTCTGAATCAAAGAAATACGGTAACACTTTATTTGAATTTGTCGCTATTACATTGTACCTACCTGAAATTGGCAAAATTTTGTAAAAGCACTCAGTATTACAATGTAACAACTATATGTAAGTACCCACAAATCCACAAGTCCAATGCTAGTACATTATAGTACATGTTGTTACACAGGTTGTATCACTGGACCTAAATAGGTAGGTAGACTGTAACGGCGACACATTAAACTAAAGTGTTACCAGACGTACATAAAGGAACCATACAGTAGATACAGTATATCCCTCATGTTGGCAAAGGTGTTTTGCACAATAACAGGGAGCGCTTAACGTCTTAGAGAGGCAGCAAAAGAGCATAGTAATGTGAGCAAGCTGCTAACGTAAAAGCTGCGTTAGTAACTTGCCCACATTGCTACACTATTTTGCTTTGTTTAAATAAGCGAAAGTGCCGTTAAATTTACTTGTGTCTCGTTAGGCAGTGAAGTCAGCGAGTCAGTAAGTCACTACCTCCCTAATCCACACCCAGCCCATACTGCACCACCCCACTCCTGCTCTTCAAATTAAACTAAATCTCTGTCAAACCTGTGCCATATCAAAAGGTGCAGCCCAGGTAGCCATGGGTTTATAAATATTGGCTGTCTGGCAGCACAGAGTCAACTCCCACTAACTGGGATTTTGGTCTGACACAGGAAAATGCAGCATCTCGTTTCTTTGAGGTAATCCCACTCCGACACCCCGCTAGGTGAGAGGCACTGAGGTGGAGCCATTATATTAGGGCATGCTAGCAAACATGGTGTGGGAACAGAAATGAGGAAGTGTTGGAGGGGGAGGAGTGGAGGGAAGGTGGGAGGAGAGAGAAAGATGAGCGGAGTGTGTCAGGGGTGTGTGTGTGGGGGGGGGGGGGGGGGAGAGAGGGAGAGAGAAGGGGGGAATGAGGGAGGGGTTTCAGGGGCTTCACCATGTGTTTTTCCTCTTTTCCACTTTCCCCCGGTCGTCGGGGGGAGGGGGAGGAGACAGACGCTTCTGGCCAGTCCCCTTGCGTTAGCTTATCAGTCAGGTACTGAGCCAACCTAGGGTCTCCCCTTGGGGAGGGGGGGGTTGGTCCACTGCAGGGCTACCACCCAGTAATGCTGCCTTCTGGCGGAGTACAGTGAAGAGACAGGGATGTAGTTGTGTTTACAGGAAGTATGCATATTAAGCAGAACTTGTGTCATCGGATCTGTATGTAAACAAACACACACAGAGGTCCAGTTTTGTCAAGGCTGCTGGGACACGGGGAACCAGAAGACTAAACAGTGCAGCAAAGTGGACTGGCACTGCAGTCTGAGTTTGGACTAGATTGGACCCTTGACCCGCTTCATACACAACAACAGCCACAAATGAAGTATTCCTCAGGCATATGTGGGGGGCACACACACACACACACACACACACACACACATACACACACACACACATACACTCAACAGCAACCTGAAAATGGTGTGTGTGTGTGTGTGTGTGTGTGTGTGTGTATGTGTGTGTGTGTGTGTGCGTGTGTGTGTGTGTGTGTGTGTGTGTGTGTGGTGTGAGTGTGTGTGTGTGTGTGTGCGTGTGTGTGTGGTGTGAGTGTGTGTATGTGTGTGTGTGTGTGTGTGTGTGTATGTGAGTGTGTGTGAGTGTGTGTGAGTGTGTGTTGTTAGGGGAAAGACATAATCATGTAGGGGGTGAGAATCCAGGAGTGGGAGGTAGAGAAGAAATCGGAGAGAAAAGGAGAAGAGGGGAGGGGAGGGACCTTGTGCTGGAGCTTCAAGATGTTCATGGAAAATGAATCACAGAGGCCTTTTCCAGGGAGGGTGGTGGTATGGGGGATAGAGAGAGAGAGTGAGAGAGATAGAATGAGAGAGGAGGAGAGACACACATCTGGCTAAAAGTAAGGAGGAGGAGAGGGAGGAAAGAATGAAGAGAAAGAGTGAGAAAAAAAGGAAAAATAAAGTGTGGGCTACTCTTCTGTCCTCCAGACTCTTAGAGTCTCCCTTCCCTCTCCAGCCCTTCCTTTGTGTCATTCACAGCGAGGGAATCATGTGCTCTAAGGCTGTGCACTTCCCTAAGATGATTCCCTGATTATGTTTCACACAGCTGCAGTCTGTGTCTCCAGCAGCTTCATCTCCTGTTGTCAACCAACATGGCCGGCAGTCATGGGAGCCAATGGGTAGCAGGCAGACAAAAGAGACAGACAGACAGACAGACGGACGGACATGTCCACTGTCTGTAGCCTCACTGCCACTGTAGCCCCATGTCTCTCTGGGCTGCTTTAAGTACTGGCCAGGGTTCCACAATCTCAGAGAAGGTCGGATAGGGAATGCTCACCAACGCAGTGCCGCACGGCTCCACTCCAATCTGGCTCGCCCTCACGTGTCATTAAGATTTTTTCTTTTCCTCTCTTTCCTCTTTCCCCTCCTTTTCTTTCTCTCCGGCAGAGATGGTCCTTACAGACTGGAGCAGCCTTGGAAAAAAACCTTTGTTTCACAGAGCCACGTCATCTACATGTAGCTCTCAAAGTCTATGGGATCAACTGCAAAAAGCTAACTGCATTATCAAGCTGTTTTTATTGGCGATATTATGTGTTTGTTTTGCACACATTGACTTAAACATCTTAGTAGATGTTTAGTAAAAGTAGATGTTTACTGGCCTTTTGATTGTTTGTTATTTGTTGAATATGTGAATAAAAATGTGCCCATTGTTACAAAAACAACTCGGACTGGTCATGAAGTTAACCGTCTGATTTTTAGACTTTGATCTAAGGGAAGACAAGTAAGGGAAAAGAGAGAGTGTGTGAGAGTGAGAAAGAGAAAAGGGGAGAAAAGAAAGAGTGTGTGAGAGCGAGAAAGAGAGAAGAGAGACGGAGAGAGAGAGAGAGAGAGAGAGAGAGAGAGAGAGAGAGAGGAAGGCAAAAAAGAAAGGCTAAAGCATAGTGAGAAAGGGCATACCAGACAGCTTGGAGGAAACCCAGAGCCTGAAGCAGACTGAGAAGAGCTGAGATCTCAGATGTTAAGCTCAGCCCACTGCTGAAAAAACACACCACTCCAGAATTTTCCCTTTTTCTCTTCTCTTTCTGTCTCCCTTTTTTCTACCCCCACTCTGTCCCTCTTTCTCTCTCTCTCTGTCACTCTTCTTTTTTGTCACTTCCTAAGTGGTGAATTAATTAAGACTGACAGCAGTAAACATTTACAGAACTAAAAAAAAAAGCTACCATCTCACAAACTATTTCTTAAAAAATTATTTTGCAGTTTTCCTCTGCTTGTATCTGGAGAAACTTCACATTGTTCCATTGCCAAAATTCTATTGCAAAGCAGTTTTTCCTTTGCTTCCAAAGTCTGGGGAACATCCTCCTGTTCCACGGCCACGCAGACATGTTGTCTTTCATGGGAAGTAGGTCCTCCTCTCACGCTAAACATGGGACGTCCTTCCCCAGTTTGGGAAAGACCTCACCTGTGTAGCGGACTATTACATCACCTAGAGAATTTCCGGTTTTAATAAGGGCTTAGTCTCAGTTGGGGTCGGAGGGTGTGATGTAGCAAAAGAGCTAAGCAAACATCTGTGGTAACACAGAATTATTTCCTGTGTAGATGCACAGACACACACACACACACACACACAGGGAATCACTCTCTCTACAGTACGGTATGTATCAAACACACACACACACACACAGGGAATCACTCTGTCTACAGTACGGTATGTATCAAACACACACACACACACACAGGGAATCACTCTGTCTATATGTACAGTATCTCTCTCTGTCTCTCACACACACACACACACAAAGTCTCTCCATTCTGTCGCACCTTCTACATTTTGATCACACACGCACACACAGGAGGATCAGAGAGGCGAAAGAAAACAGGCTTCAGTGGCGTGAACTCCCTGAGACATGGCTGGGCCGAGGGGCAAGCACTCGTGTGTTTATCTTACCGCCCCTGGGACGGGAGGTGGGGATGGAGATCTGTGAGTCGGGCGATGGAGCTCTCGA
>JASCQY010000068.1:9769419-9784749 GCA_030264315.1 Sardinella tawilis
TGACCACAATGTTCATTTCAGAAGTTGTTGAAGTACAATTTACCACAAAGGTAATGTTGTTACGAGCTTTATTTTGCCTGCTGTCACCTGCGATCACCTGTCAAAATCTGCTTTGTTCCTTACCAAGACGAGCCAAGTTCATTGTAGTTAAAGCCTCATGTTAAAGGCGAAAATTAGTTCGCCTCGTTTTTTTTTTTTTTTTTCATTTTGCGTTTTCAACAAGCGGCGATTCCGAGAACCAATTCATTTTATTGGTGTGGCCTAACGGTGTGAAATTACAGTAGGCTACGCTTGGAAAACCAATATACAGTACATGTATGCATCCAGCAGATCTGTATCATCTAAACAGTCCAGTGCCATGTCTTGTCCACATGCACCTCATCAGTGGCTACAGCACGCAATAACAAGGAGCCCAAGCCCATCAACACCCCTGGCAATCGTGCCATTAGGACCAATTATGGGGATGATGATAACCAACTCAATGAGAATCCAGTGGGGCCTTGCAATGCATCATGGGACTATGAAGCTCATCATTCGTTTTGAAACACGCTGAAGGTGTCAATTACACAGTGATAATAACATTATAAAGTGTGTAATGACACTCCTGGCCTTTCTTACGTTCTATGCAATCAAGGAGAAGGAAGGAGATGACTTGTCAAACAAAGGATCAGTCTATACTTTGAGAACATTGAGACAATTTTGACATTCTTGGGCCATCTTGCTATTGCATGAGACAGATTAATGAGTTTCCATAGAATAAGTTTTGTCTGTCCTATGATTGTAATCTATCTGGTGAATTAAGGCCTAATTGTGAATGAATGCAAACACAGACAGAGGCTGTGCCATATGTAGGGGGTGGTTATACTTAAGACTTGTAGTTCATTAATAGACATTAACTGAAGGGAAAAAAAAACAAAAAACTTGGACTCAATGTTAATCAAATACTTCACTCATCTCAACAACCTTGTTTGCACCATTGAAGTGTGACAGCACCATACAGTCTATTGTAAATGTCAGCCTTTCCCATGTTTGTGTCAAACAGCATTATACGCTGCTGTAGTTTAGTTTCGGCTGCATTTGGAGAACCACATGCCATGTTGCAGTGCTGTGCAGTTTCAGCCATCTTTAAAACACATTTTCTCTGACACGCTCCTCCCACTCTCCTCTCTCTCTCTCTCTCGCTCTCTCTCTTTCTGGGTGAGTGTTCTCCCCGACCCGTCTGGATACTCCAGCGATGACTAATATTTTTCTGGCGCACGGCGGAGGGCTGGGGTGGGGGGCGGGGGGTTGGAGGGGGTAAAGAAGTAGCCCCACGGAAAAAGAAAAAGAGCAAAGCAGACGCCATTTTGAGGGTGCTCGTTGATTCTACTCACTCAAGCCAGGCTTCTCAGGCCCCCAAAACTTCCCGACGTGTCTAAGCCTTTGAATGGTCACCTCAAAGGTGTTGAGAAGTTCAGAGGACCACATGGTATTGTCATTAGTCCATCGCAAGAGTTGTTTGGACAATTGCTGAGGTGTCAGGAGTCTCTCTTAGCATTCTTCCTTGCTGGCAGCCCCATGCTGCTTCATTTACTTGCTAACAAGCTGCTGATGAAAGACTTCATTAAAGAGCGTTGCTATTAACGACCTACTGGAGGTGCTCTCAGTGCTCTGACAGTGAGTGTCTTAACAGACTGGGCTGGGTCCTCTGCAAGGCTGCAAAACATGCTGTTAGTTGCATGCTGCCTTTATATAGTGGCATTGGCCAGTGTATTGGGATGGCTTTCTGACAGTTCACATACATTTAAATTGGACCTCTGTGTTACATATCTTTATGCTCTGTGTCTTTAGTCCTATCATCCACTGTTGTGATTTATTGGATAGAATAGGTACAAAGAGAACTGTGCCAGACACATTTACGCTCAGGAAATGCACTTGGCTCAAGTAGCCTCCTTTATATGGTACACCAATGGCCTGAGTTTGTGTTGTGCTAAGGGACTAATTGGATCACTGGTAATCGACTGACTAACCAACTAAGTGAGCGGTTTGTGAGTCAGTGATCTCAGACATACATGTGGTGTTTGGGGGGAGATTCTTCCAGGGCTCCTGCTAAGCATTGAAGTGGCAGTGGTGCATCTGCAGACATGTCTGGTCCTGTGACCAGGTAGGGAAGCAGCTCTGGAGAGAATGAGTGAGACTTGAAATAAGATCTCTCTCTCCCTCTCCCACACCTGCCTTTTTCACCCCTGTCCCCAGCCTCTGCTTTCTCCTCCACTGACTCAGATCCATTTGCATTCCAGATCTGTGCATAGGATCCCAGGAATGGTTCAAAGCCATATGTTTTAGACATTTTCCATAGGCTATGCAAAAGCATGCATAACCTAAGAAACATGGAGTTTTCTTTCAAAACAGACATACATGCTACAGATTGTACACATTCATAAGCACGGCCAAAGACACATTTGAGACATTGCCAGAATAAAGAAAAACCAAAACCTATATAATGGTGTCAACTCTCCAGGAAATAAATAAATAGATAAATAAATAAAATACATGCAGTCATGGGTCCTGAGAGAACTAGCAAGATGTTGCATATTGACTATTCTTCTAAATGTAATCAATAAACTATCTCCAGAACACCATAAACTGCTTAAACTCAGATAATCTCTTGTCCTTTTCCTCCACTATTTCAATACTACACCTATCTCAGCAGAGCTTACTAGCCTTCCAGTGCCGTTCTCAACGCACCAACAGGGGTAAAATATCCACCGCGCAGTCCGCAGCTTTGCGTAAAAATGCACTTTTGCGCAACAAATAAACCGGACAGCCCCCGCTCCCTTTTAACCTAACCTTTCCTGCTACAAGCCCACCCTTTGCAGCGCCGACACGGACTAAAAAGTCTAAGAAAAATGTAAAGGTTTTCTCTTTTTAAGTCTTGACATTGTCCACGTCCTCAAAAGAATGGATCTAATTAAAACGTTGCACTCGTCATCACCGTCAAAGGATTGCCAAAGTTTCTGGGAGAAGGCAGGGATGCTGGACCACATGACTTATTCGGGCAGAGCTAGGATGAGAGTATATAGAATTTCTTCACTCCTATTGGTCCAGGGGTTGACTGTTGACACGCAGTCAAAGACCCTCCTGCCATATAAATCGGACTGATTGGACTTTATTATACTAGCATCACGGCAGCAGGTTCCTGCTAAGTTTGGAGTTATTGTCACCACGACTGTATGCCTGCTTGAAGTAGTTAAAAAGGGCACTGCAGCACAAGGAGTCTGCATGTCTGAATAGACATGCTCAGCTTTGTGGATACCCGGATTCTGTTGCTGCTTGCAGTAACTTCATACCTAGCATCATGCCAATGTAAGTTTTAATTCTGATTTTTCGCTTGTAACCATGGATTTTATTCGCTTTTTGCTCCTGATCAATCTGAGATCGCGAGGATGTGCTTCTTTTGTTTGGGCTGTTTGGTTGGCGACTTACTCGGAAATAACTTCAAGGACAGCTAGAAGTGCGTCCGAGGGCTTCTCCTTTGGAGATGTAAAATTCCAACGGATTTTCATCTTTTCATGGATTCTTCGTTCTTTTTTCTCTCCTGAGGATACACCATATCACAGTAACAATGTGTGAGAAGAGGTCAAAAGTGTTCAAAAGTTTATGAGAACTACAAAACATTGTTAGTCTAATGTAGCTTATAGGCCCTATCTAGACAGAAACATTTGATTAGAGAGTATTTTGCTATATTCATACTTTTCTGATTCCAAAGGCTGGGGCGTTGGTGCGCGCTTATTGTCTTGGGCTTCCAGGGCTTGGACGTTTATTATAGTGAAATGTCAGTGCGCCCCCTGGCGGTTATGTGAAGCATTACATTTGGCAGTAGAACTGATGGATTCCACGTCTGTCTGTTTTTCACATTAGGTAGCCTATAGCCCAACACAATTAGAATAATGTTTTTCCGTTCTTTCACATTCACCTAGGCTAGCTAGTTTATAAACATAAGGATACTATCAGTAATCTAACATTCCCTAGAATCCAACAAATGGAGAGTATTTAGAATATTATTTCATATTTGATGTTTGTTCAATTAAATAATAAACTCAAGAAAAAGTAGGTCATTTTTGCTAAATGTATATGGCAAAAATGTATGCAAGGAGAGTAGTGAAAGTAGGGCCTGGAAAATGAACTTTATAGTTTGAGCAACTGATAGTTTCCATGGTTTGGCAGACACCTATGGCTCCAAAGTGACATCTACTGGGCATCTGAGGTCATAGCACTATGGCAGAAGGGGGAGGGACTTATCAAACTCAGTCAGGATCTCATGTAACCAGCTGAGAAAGTTCATTGGCACCTCCTATGGTTAATTACAGTGTTGCCTTTCCACAGTGAATTCAGACACCTCTCTCAATCATTTGCAGTATTTACACTTGGAGGAAAACTGTTACACATGCGGTTACACTCTGCTGACACGACACAACTCTTTTCCATGTGACACATATTACACTATATTGCCCGTATACACCATAATGGCCAAGATAGACAAATACTTTAGATGCTTTTTTGTCTAAGCATTTGCAGTTGTTGTGAGGGCATAGTTAAGGCATTTGGAATTAAAAAGATTGTTATATTAACTAATTAAGAAACTTTTTAAGTTTCTTATATTAGGGTACTTGTTGCTGAATGATAAGCTGTGTATGTGTTGCAAGTTGTTAAAATCAATGAGATACAATTATGAGAAATAGATAATAGATTTTATCATGTAATTTACTTTGATCTGGTAGGCCTGTCTGCTTGCTTTTAAAACAAAGAAGAGGAAGTCATCACATAGAGTTGACAGTAAATACAGTGTGCAATAACATGATACAGTTGGCACCTGTGGACCAGGCCTTCCGCCTATGCGGGGCACTGATATAATAGCCTTCAGTTTCCCCTAAGATAGAGACATGGATAGTAGATGTCTTTAGCATGTAGATTATTTACTTGCAATGTTTACTGAGGTTAAAGACAGCAAAAGCTATTTGTCACCAATAGGGGACCAATAGTCATTTATGGTGGTTATAAGGCGTCATTTCAAGATATGTACTGCAAATGTTTTTACATGCACTTGTATCAGTCAAGTATTTTCTGCCACGTTCCATGTTCTAACTGAGTCTCTCTTTGTCTCTCTCCTCTCCTCCGGTTCTCAACAGCGGTTAGTACATTTTGCATGGATTTTGGTATAAATCATACTCACCTCATCCCTCACTGCATGTGTTTCTAGTCACACTCATCTTGGTGATATTCGGCGTAAATATCCATGTCAATTTGGGCAATCTCGAAGTTACTGCAGCCGCTCGTATAGTTTGGGAAATATCTATGATGAACACTTTTTTACTCTTTTCCTGCCGAAGAGGGAATAGGTGTCCCATTGGCTACAGCTCATGTCAGTGAAACGAGAAACCACCTTCACCACGGTACGGGGCACAATGGGCCTATTTAGAAGCCTTGAATGAGAAGGAGACTTTGGACTCAGAGACATTCCTGAAAATATTGCTGGATATTTCTATTGGATTTTTTTTAAAGCAGTCTGATAATATAGGCTGAGATAAAGAGTCTCATTTGGGCATTTCACCAGGGCTGTGCAGTACTTAGAGATTGCTACAGATTGTTCCACTGAATGTCACCCCTGCTTTTTAACAGTTTGATGCTTAAAGGGAACATTTTCTATAGTCTACCATGGGCCCTTTTGAGTGATTGGTTGGTGAAAATGAAATCTCAGCGTCACCAAAGATGATGTTTTAAAATCTCCTAGTGGTTCTGTGGCCCTCCTTGAACCATCATGCTGTTAACAAGACATAGAGTGACACTTTACTGGCATATGCATCAAAAATATCCAGCCATTAGAGACACAGAAAGTCTCGGCCATGCATGCTTCACTGGACTGTGTGATTTGCTTTTAATGACTCCTGTGCTCAGCATACATACAGTAGCCGCTGACACGCTAACAAATAGCTCCACATAGCATATGGAAAGCCAACACATAACAATTATCACTGAAATGAGTAAGTCTCAAATCTCTTTATTTTGCTGTGCTGATTTGAGGGTGACTAACATGTCTTATCCAACATGTCTTTGTGGGTCAGAGTTTGGCCTACAGTCAAAACACGCTCAATGAACAGTAGCCTCCAGATAAACATACAGGTTAATTATCCACGCCATCACACTAAACATATGTAAAATGCACTTTATGATACATTATAATTACAATTCTAATTTCTGCTAAAACGGCACATTAGAAATGATTTGAAAAGCCTGACACACATTTTGAGAATGCTATCCTCACTCTCTTTTGCTTAGCATGAAACACACAAATAAGACAGCATCATGCATGAACAGTATATGCACCTATATGAATGTGGTCTTTTGGTTGATTGTGTGCATTTTTCACTTGTTAACAGGGAGTCAAAGGACCCAGAGGTGACCGGGTAAGTTAAATGATGAATGATGCTGGTCTTTTTGTTCATTTATTTAATAAAAAGAAAGAGAAAAAAATACTTAAAAGGTCAAGAGGGCAACTGGTGACCTTTTGACCTTTTTGGGGTCACATCCTTGAATAAATAAACAAGTAGTGATATGGTTTGTAGATTTTTCAGAGCTAAATCAGTGATTTCTTTTATTCTTAATATACATTTTTTTTTATTTTCTTGAATATACCCACAATATGGATAAAGCAATCTGCGCTAAAACTAATAATTAGCCTTTCAACCTTATGTGAGAATATGTCAGTTGTCAGATGTTTGGGTTTTAAAACCATGTTTCTTATACATATTTTTGTTTTATAAGGAGCAAAGCAAAATGAAAACTCAGTGGCACACTGAGTGACTGAATGAATGAATCAGTGACTGATTACCTTGACTGACCCTGCTGCTTGTGTGCTCTTTCTCAGGGCCCTAAAGGCCCCGATGGCAAACCCGGCAAACCTGGACTCCCTGGCCCAGCTGGCCCTCCTGGCCCCCCTGGACTTGGCGGAGTGAGTCTGAAATACCGGCACTCAGTCCATTACATCCAGAAGAGAAGATCTGATTTTCTGTTAGAAATGCACATATGGTGGCTGTGTTTGTTGTGAGCCTTGGAGGGAAATCTGTATGTCCTTTTGTGCTGTTGTGAAAATATCATGGGAAAAAATGGCCTACATGAATCAGGTCATGACCTCTTGACCTAGATTCTAATGACCTTGTGATCTTTGACCTTTGGTTATCATGTTATCAAATAAGCATTTATATACCCATTACATTGTTATTACATCATTATAACATATAAGATCAGTTGTTAGTCTTACTGTACAACTGCCTTTGGAGATTAACAATGGACATAGCCCTGTTATATGTTTACTGTATATACACCTGACACCAAAGAGAAATACTATTATAAACCCTTTTAATAAAACATTGTGTCTTTCTTTTTGAACAGAACTTTGCTGCTCAGTATGATGGAGCTAAGGGACCTGACCCCGGCCCTGGACCTATGGTACGGAAACTTCTCTTTTCTCTTGATTTAGATACAATTCAGCTAGATAATTGCTGTACTGATAATTGCCATTGACATGATTTTAACTTATTTTGCTTGCAATCCTTAAATTATCTATAGTATTTCTTAGGCCTAAGTCAGTGCACTGTAGGATGGGTCTTTTCATCATGACAAAGACTAATGTCCTACAAGAGTTGTCAAAAACAATTTGAACAATAATTAATAATAATTCATTTGCTTTTCTACAGGGTCTGATGGGACCCAGAGGCCCACCTGGACCTCCTGGTGCACCTGTAAGTATTTTTACATGGGTTTATTATATGCAACTAAATAATCACTACGATACACACATACTGATTTAATGCTTTTTATAGGGACCCCAAGGATTCCAAGGACATGCTGGAGAGCCCGGAGAGCCTGGACAAGCTGTAAGACATCTTTGATCTCATCTTTGTTGCCCTTGGTGTCTTTATACACATGCAAACACCCAAAGACTCATCATCTGATGAGCGATGACCTGACGGCCTGCTTTAACTCTTGTCCTCTCCCTGTGCACAGGGTGCCATTGGTGCTCGTGGACCCCCTGGACCTCCTGGCAAGTCTGGCGAGGACGTAAGTTGAAGCATAACTGGAGCAAATTGGGGGGTTCTTTATGTAATTTATCCCATGTCACTAAGACACAGATCTTAGACGTCATTCATGTGTCATGTGTCTGCTTTGCTTGTCTTGTAGGGTAACAACGGAAGACCTGGCAAGCCTGGAGATAGAGGCACTTCTGGTGCTCAGGTGAGAAAAAACATAACATTCATATTGTTTCAAGTTTTACCCTTAAGATACCGCCCTTTTTCTGTTAGCCATGTCTTGTACTTGGTAGATTGGTAGGCTTGGGAGAGACTTAGAGGACATGAGAATTACAAAGGTTGAATAGACTTCTTAGGTCCTGTTGCACATAATTTAGATCGACTACTTCTCTGTGTGTTGACACCCTTTCTTCTTTTTGTGCTCCACAGGGTGCCCGTGGTTTCCCTGGAACTCCCGGACTTCCCGGAATGAAGGGACACAGAGTAAGAACCTGCTCCCCCTAAAAGAAATCCCCATTGACCATATCAGACACCAGCTATCAGATGCAGATCATATTATCATAAACCTCTTGGAAAAGAAATGCCTCACAGTCATTTATTGTACTTGACACTGTAACTTAGATTCTAAATTAGTGACATATTTCAGGGAGATCAGAAGATCATTGCATGTTTTCTCACAATGTTTTCTGTTAATGCTCCAGGGTTACAATGGTCTTGATGGACGTAAGGGAGAGCCTGGAGCCGCTGGAGCTAAGGTAGGCTAATGTCCAGCAGACAGACAGATTTCATACTGACCATCTAACACAGTACAGTCAGAGGTCATTTCTCTGATTGCACTGACATTGAAAACTGATAACCCTGACCTCTTTATGACCCTCACCTTTGACCCAAAGCATTCCAGATAAGGAACTTGCGAAGTTCTCTACACTTCATATGAAACAGACATAACACACATGCTGATTTGCATAATGTCACACATTTCTAAATTACATGCTTCCTCATGGATTTCCTTAACTCATATTTGATCTTTCTTCTTCCTAGGGTGAGACTGGTGCCCATGGTACCCCTGGAACCCCTGGAGCAAGAGTACGTTTTTGTATTTATTTTGATTTTATGTCATTCTATTTTTAGCACTATAAAAAGAGGTAGAATCTCATCGAAGTCACAGAGATTAAAAGACTGGATCTAGAATGTAGAAGACTAGAACATGAATATGACTTTAGCAACTATGTCTCTGAATCAGTTCAGCCAAAGAGCACAATGCACAAAGGCCTCAAGCCCAGTGGCCATATTGAATATCAGTCACTAGTTAACAGGATTTGCTCTCTGCTTCTAGGGTGCTCGTGGTCCATCTGGCGAGAGAGGTCGTGCTGGCCCCGCTGGCCCAGCTGGTGCTCGTGGTGCTGATGGCAACACTGGACCTGCCGGCCCTGCTGTAAGTAAAGCACACACACAGTCTAGCTAGTAGCCTAACTGTAGTTTTCAAGAGAATTATCATAGCACTATGGATGCTAACCAGTTAGCAACTTAGTTGATTGGCAATACGCAATAGCATTGCAAGCAATAAAACTGCAAACCTAACTTGTATAGTATGCAACTATGGTTTTGGGAAAACTAAAACTGTTTTGGATGATAACTTACTGTTAGAAGCCCGTAGTTCACCACAGAATTAACACAGTTGACTGTTCCCTCTAGACATTGCTCTTAGAGAATGTTCCCAATTTGGCTGGTATCTCTTGACCTGTAGTTCTTTTGAGAGTATAAGCGCCGTCTGGATGGTACCCTAGATGTTGTTTTGTGGAGCATAAACACAGTATGTGTTGCTAACTAGCAACTAGTATAGCTTTTGAAGTAGTCTACTAGCCTGGCTAACACCAGCCTAAATCTCAAGTGAGATTTAGTCTGGGCACCACCTATACATTTTCTCGTACAGGATTTCAGGTTTCGTTTGTCCATAAGTTCGCGCATCGTCTTGCCATCTCTCCCCGTAGTGTGATTGGTTCCCAAATTCATGTGAAAATTTCGGCCATGGTCTCCAGGCTGCCATGCAGTTCGGAACGAACGCGCAAGGCAGCATGGGTATTCCCAGGCTAGTAGTCTACAGGAAAAAAATATAAATTCATGCTGCACTGTGGTCTAAATCTAATGTAATTGTTTTATCGCTATGTTCTTTTTCCCAGGGTCCTCTGGGAGCAGCTGGACCTCCCGGTTTCCCTGGTGCTCCTGGTCCTAAGGTAGGCTTCACAGCTTTACAGTATTTGCACATCCATTCACACATTATGACTGATTTCACATCAAGTGAATTGACATTCCCAGCTGTATCATTATGGTAGCATGGAATACGACTCTCATGCCCACACTATCACTACCAAAAAAAGTCGTGCAGTAGGCCTACAGATTCATATTAAACAAACATTCTTTTGGCAATATAATGCCACATCGTTTGCTTGCCTCAGTAAGATAGGCTGCCTGCTGATGTCTTATGTGTGTAATTGATCACACCGTTTCTGCTCACACAAATAGGGAGAGGTTGGAGCTGCTGGTGCTACTGGACCCTCCGGACCTCAGGGAGGCAGAGGTGAGCCCGGTCCCAATGGTGCTGTTGGCCCTGCTGGTCCTCCCGTAAGTATTCCGTTTCTTCTTGGCTTTTCTTTCTTAAAGCAAAACATTATCTGGTAAATCAATTGGTGATTTTTGCCATCAATTAACATTTAACATTTCATCTCTCGGCAGGGTAACCCTGGTGCTAACGGTCTGACTGGAGCCAAGGGAGCTTCTGTAAGTGCCTTGTCATTTGTTCATTTTAATTACCAAATAAAACTTAGGGTCAAGATGTCAGTGTATACTCATGAATGAATCAGCCATCTTTAGTTTGTCATCGGAGTCAGTGAATCCACCCATACTGTTATGACGTGTAGCCACATTTAGCCTTAGCCTTTAAGGTGAGTGAAAGGTCACAAGGAAATTGCCATTTTGGTTCAAAGTCTTTTCATTTCAATCCCTTATCCTGTGACGTTTACAGGTAGTATAAGTTAGTTAGTTTGTATTTTCCAATTCTTTGGTTTCAAAATATATCTAAACCAGAACCTGGTTTACCAGATTTACTCCTGTTTCGGTTCTTAGGATAGAGATCCCTTACCTGTATACTTACACTGCACGTACCTGTGTTGACATACGTGTGGTTTTGTCTCTATTAGGGCCCCGCTGGAATTGCTGGCACCCCCGGATTCCCCGGCCCAAGAGGAGGACCTGGACCCCAGGGACCTGTTGGCCCCTCTGGGCCCAGAGGCTTGGGTGTAAGTGACCACCACAGAGCTTGCGTTGCACTATTAGAAACACACTAGCAGTAAACATCAGTTTGATTTACTGTACAGAAAGAGCTCTTGGTGTTGGGTTCACCAGCTCTCAGTGAAACCTCAGAATGACCATCACTTGATGGTTTGTCCTCAGCTATGAGCTGCTTTGGTTTAAAGCATCTCCAAATTGTAGCTGTAACGTAAATCACATTTGGCAGACTTAGTCATCGGTACTGATGTTAAGTAATTACAGAAGTGACATTTACAATGGTAGATGGCTTTATATAGCAGATTTTTTTTGCCAAAATTATTATCCAATATGGATTAAGTGGTACAGACATGCACACTTCCAATACATTCCTTGTAAACATATTCATTTAAACTCAACAATCCTATTGTTCATTTAAACATGACACATTTTGAGTTAAAGATTAATTAATTCAGTTTTTGTTCCACTTTTGTTCCACTAATTATTTAATGACTTACCCTTATATACCCTTAAACATTTTGTAATTCACACTGAACATTTTGCTGCTGTTAACTGATACAACCCAGTTACTGATAATGTTCTGTAAAGACCTGCAATGCATCATGGATAAAAGGAACTGAAACCTTTTGTTGTTATTGTTGTTTCTCCTTATCACAGGGAGACCCTGGCCCCGCTGGTGTCAAGGGAGAGACTGGCCCTAAGGGCGAACCTGTAAGTAGATACATACATTTGTTTGTTTGTTTATGTCATCTCCATCAAGTGTACAAATGTTGTAATGCCACACCAGTCAAACTGTCACTGCGCATGTCCAGTAGATTGCCATTGTCAACCAAGATTGGTCCACTTCTATCAAATGACCACTCCGCTACTTTTCCACACATTATTTAATTTTATGTTATTTTCACACATGACAACATTATTGTTGTGTATAAAGTCATATTATATTATAATTAAGTGCAAAAATATATACTGTACTGTGTATATAGTATGTACTGTTTGTGAGCTTTGTCCTTGGTTGCAGTATGCAGCACCAAGCCTGCTGTTTCTTTGCGATTTCTAAGCGTCTGTGTGTGGCCTCCAGGGTATGATGGGCGCTCAGGGCAATGCTGGTCCCGCTGGGGAGGAGGGCAAGAGAGGCCCAACTGGTGAGCAGGGTGCCACCGGACCTGCTGGTCTTGCTGGACCAAGAGTGAGTTGATCCACTGATGTTGTGTACATAATACTTCACTTGATGGTTAGAGCCTCTAGTGATGACAAAATAGATTTTATAGTACTGTAAATTGATGTTTTTGAAAGCATACAAATACCCTCATGCAGCCAACCTAAGCAAATAGATATTTTACCTTTGTACATCCCGTGGTAAGCATTTATCACCTGCAGCAGGTGAGGTAACTTTGGGTGTTTGAGTACATGTTTCTTCTTCCTTCACAGGGAGCTCCTGGCACTCGTGGTCTCCCAGGTCTTCCCGGCCGTGCTGGCCCTATGGTAAGGAACAGTTGAAATTGGTCAAATATTATCTCTCAGTAATATTTTTGTAGTTTATTGACTGTGTGAAACACAATGATGCCAGTTAAGTCTGCATACTCAATGGTGGTGTACTGTACTAAATAGAGTTATGCTACATCCAAGTAGCATGAAGCCTTAAAATGATCTTGCTAATGTTGCCTTGGTCCTTTGCAGGGCATGTCTGGTGCTCGTGGAGGCTCTGGCCCCTCTGGTGCACGTGGACCCCCAGGAGACTCTGGTCGTGCTGGTGAGCCCGGTCTGACCGGACCCAGAGTGAGTTAACAACTCTTTGCTTAACACTGTGTTTTCATTATACGTAGTCCAGACAAGCTGTTAGGATGATATGCACTGTGTACAACACTTTAACACCACCTATAAAAACCTCAAACCCACACATTTCATTATGCAGCCACAGTGTATGACTAATACCAGTACTATTGTAGCACACATCCACTATGTAGTAGCAATTGTATTGTATAGCACAATGCAATGAAACACCATAGACTTCAATACACAAATTTTTTTGTCGTACATAAGATTTTGACCTGTAAGGCTGAAGGCTAATGGCTAATCTGGTAATCTAAAGGCTAATGGCTAATCTGATCTATGTTGATCTGAAGGCTAATGGCTAATCTGATCTGTGCTAATCTGAAGGCTAATGGCTAATCTGATCTGTGCTAATCTGTGTCTCTACAGGGCCTTCCCGGAAGCCCTGGCAGTGCTGGACCCCCAGGAAAAGAGGGCCCTGCTGTAAGTACCTCTCTCTTAATAGGCTATTCCGACATCACACTAATTCTCAATAACTTCCCTCTATGGTGTCACCTAGGGGAAGCAGCTTTATTACAACAGTCTTTAAACTATCGCAGGGTCCTCCTGGACAAGATGGCCGCTCTGGACCTCCTGGCCCTACTGGACCCAGAGGACAGCCCGGTACTATCGGATTCCCCGGCCCTAAGGGACCTGGTGTAAGTACCTAACTGATCCCTTCCAAGAAACAGAAAGTTTGGATGCTTAATTGTTTGGGTTTCAGCGAGTGCCATTTCATGCTGCATGCTGCTCTACTGTCTGAAATTGAATGAAGTATCTGAACAAGAGTTCTTAAGTACCAGTGAGTGACTAATATGCTGTCTGTTTCTTTAGGGTGAGCCTGGTAAGCCCGGAGAGAAGGGACCCACTGGACCTACCGGTCTGAGAGTAGGTGTCAAGCTTTACTATGTGGCAACACAGCAATGTATTACATGTACACCCATGTCTTCCAGAGGGTAATGGGAAATGACTCCTTCTCTCTTCTCTAGGGAGCCCCTGGCCCTGATGGCAACAATGGCCCCGCTGGTCCAATTGGAGCTGTTGTAAGTAAAACCATTTCTCAAAAGCCTGGGTAAACCCTGACAGACGTGCTGGCCAATCAGAATCTGCTCTGCAGGTTTGCGAGGAGTCAAGCCCACAAATCCAGGAAGCAGTCACAGAACAGCTTACCCAGCATACAGCAGGACAGGCTTTACGTGACATGCAAAGGAAATGATGACGGCAGGTTTTAGCCATTATTTAGCCATATGGGTATGGATCCATATAGATGGATCGCATATTACTGTTAGAGAAATCAGGAGCTATTATTTACAAGACAGATATGTTTGCTGCACTTCTGAAAATATTTGCCAAGAGTTTGATGTCACACTGGTAATATGCTTGTTTAAAGCGGAGATAAAAGAGTTGACTCCAGACGCACTCACAATCTCAGCTGAAGAGCAGACTTGCCTCCATCACTTCAGGGGTAAAAGCCTGCTTGATTGGTTCCCTATCAAGACAAGCCACATTGAGCTGCCGCGCAAACTCAAGCGCACTGATCAAGATGGGTTTTCCCAGGCTACCAAATTGAGCTGAAAATGTTCATGTCAAAGCATTTTGTGACATTCACTTACATGGGTTGCCGTATTTGATGTCATTTCCTCTTCTGCCTCTAGGGTGCTACTGGTGAGAAGGGAGAGCAGGGACCCTCTGGAGCTCCTGGTTTCCAGGTGAGTTTCTGTCCTTGCAGTCAATCACAAAAGGCTGACTGTGAACTCTGGAACTGTCCTCAGATCTGTAGATTTTCAGGGCTTTGAAGTAGTCATCTATGATTAAACAGCATGTGCACATGAGACAGTGTCATATACTTACTGTCTGGTGAGGAGGTCTAACGTTACTAGTGTATACTTGCAGGACATCAAGGTTGTTCGTTTTAAGAAAAATAAGAAAATAGGTTGGATCAGGTCCACTGATTCATCAATAGCTTTGTATAGTCTATATGCCATATGATTCAAACAGCATTTCTGTCTCTTCTTGTAGGGTCTGCCTGGTCCCGCTGGACCAGTTGGTGAGGCTGGCAAGGCTGGCGATAGAGTAAGTACTGGGATGCCTAAAATCACACACACACACACACACACACACACACACACACACACACACACACACACACACACACACACACACACAC
>JASCQY010000068.1:9797563-9807766 GCA_030264315.1 Sardinella tawilis
TAGCCTAGGCTATCAAGGTGGGCTCTGAAAAAATGTATGGAAATGTTTGCCCTTTTATCCTTTAAAAAAAACAACAAAAACAATAACAACATAGCCTAGAGACAAACTGTCATAAACACACACACACTCTCTCTCTCTCTCACACACTCACACACACACACACACACACACACACAAGGCATTGATAAAGATAGATAGATACTTTATTTTTCCAGAAGGAATTTAAGTTGTCCATATCATCAAGGCACAAAGGCACAACGAAAATAACATCCATACAAATTAACATAGGCCTAACCTAAAATACCCTTTGACATCCAAACAAGATAAACTACTGGCTACCACCTAGTAGGCTACCATATGACAGCATGCCTAATACCCAAAAGCAAAGGGAGATATAAATAATAAATGTGTGACATTACAGTGAATTTAGGTTATCATACATTTGGAGGACTAGTGTGGACAAAAAGCAGCCAGGTGCAAGGCAGTCATAGCGCAAAGGTGTAGTGCAATTAAATATCTTGTTCACGTAGCCTACACTACAACAGGATACACTCTACCAACAACTATAGCAATGTAATAGCCTAATAATTGTAATAATAATAAAAATACTCAAACATAGACCAAAATGCCTAATCGAGACACCTTCCTCAAATGAATAAAATACGGAAAGTCGAAATAACCTTGTTGAAGTGTTTTTATTATGGTAAGGTAGGCAAAGCCTTTAATACCTAATTCTATGGGCCTATCCTACTGAAGGCCTAACGTTACGCCTATTAAATGGGAGAGCCTCTCAAAAAATGCACCAGAGCCCGTTTAAAAAAATCTCTGAATGCAACATTGTGATGACAGCCTTGAGACAAGTCGGCAGCCAATTCGCCTTAGTAAAGGACTGGCCTAAGGTAAACTAGCATAAACAGATGGTTAGACATAAGAGGATTCTTTCAGCTTGAGCATTACTTCTTACATGTCACCAAACTTTGGTAAACTTTATGTCTGGCATGTCTTGACTGATCAAAGTAGGGTCCTTTCCTTTCGGTTTCGGTTTATAGCCGGACTGCTTTTTTTTAATAATAATAATTAGTCTACGTTTTTAGAGATCGGCAACAATTTTCTTCTGTGCCGCTTGTGTCAGGACTTTAGGTTCATTTATCTAATCGCTGGTTTTCCTTGTTTTCCCTTGTTTCCTTGTTTCTTGACAGGATCGACTTCCTTAAAGCATCCTACTAAAGCAAGCTCAGCTGGTACAATCCTTCAGCTCCACTAGGTACACAGCCTCAATTTTTAAGTCATGGAAGAGAAACAGCCTCTTATTGCACCTGAAGAAGAAGTTAATCCTGGTGGGGCAGCCGATGCACTAGGAGCAGCATGCGAAATTCCCGACCCAGCTATGCACCCAACCACCACTGAGACGGACAGCAGTAGCGCCTACGCGCCGGTGTGCAGCCTGTTCGAGCACTCCGCTACTGTTGGTCGTCTATCTGCTTGTTGTCATGGAGGAGCCAAGATGGCGGTCCTGGCCTACAGCCTGGGCAAACGAGAAATAAACCAGTATTTTAGCATTAAAAATGCAAAGTTGCTCTCGCTTACCGCTGTTGTTCTTCTTATTGCATTTCATTCTGCATCGCGGTACTATGGAGGTGAGTGTGCTCCTCTACTTACCGTTATTGGACCAGCCAGGCAGCTGCTATCTTGCACTCAGCAAGCTAAGGCTAGCTAAAGATAACTCCTTCATACCAGCTAATGTTAAAATGAGATCACCGTATGCTAGCAAGCAATCCATCAATTAATAAGCCAAGTTTCGGGATCTGATAGTCCTTACTTTTGCTAAAAATATTCAGACCACTTTGTGTTTGAATAATACTAATAGTGGAATAACTGACAATATTGGCTAACCTGCATTGTGATGCCTGTTCAACTTTTAACATGCTATAGCTGCTAGATAGCTAACTAGCAAACACGTCGATTAGCTGGATACTGCAGGTGTATTTCAGTCGTCTCCCTTGTTTACATCCCTCACGCCGTTGAGTCTCTTATGTTAGCCGTAACAACTGCTTCAGCTGCTAGTTTAACCAGACGGTTTAGTCAGACATTTTTAATACTGACTAGTGCTAGCCGTGATTAGAAACATGCTGTCACAGACATTAGTATTAATATCGTTTGTCAGTGTAATTTTGTAGCTAAAGTAATTTCAGCAATTTTAGCAGTGTAACGTTAACGTTAACCTGTCTGAAATGGCTAACGTTAGCGTTGGTTGTTCATTTAACGTAACTATACAGTCTGACGTGAGTCCATAGTAGGTAATGTTATGTAACGTTAGGAAAAGAAGGGAAATATTTGCATTCTGTTTAAACCTTGGCTTATCAGAGATGTAGAACCTAACGACTCATGAGAGCTTGACACATGCATCAGGCCGCTGCGCCACTGCAACAGTGCAACTTCATGATAACGTTAACTAGCAAAAGTGTTTTAACCTGTTTGGCCCAAGCCTGTTAATCAGAACTCAGTTAATTCCCCAATGCATTACGCCTAAAGTTGGATGGACCAAATGATCAATATTGTCTTTGCATTTGTCGCTGTTTCGATGTATCGGCAAGCTATAAAGTGTATGTACAACGTCTGGCTTTGGTCCTTCATAGTAATTGATTCGTAATTAACTATCAATTCAGAATTTGGCAGATTAATCTTGTAAAAACTCGGGCAAGTGTTCCTGTTCTCTTTCACTGTGTGTCAGATGGCAGATGAGGTGCAGACTGTAGATATATTGGGATGTTAATCACCTAGAGACTTTTATAGGACTTTGTTTTTTGACAACTGGCGTTCCCTTCATAGGCGGAGATACATGTGAGTGGCTGCTGGCCAGCGGGCGTTATTTGGGGGACAACGTGTGGCAGCCCTACGGCTGCATGATGCACAAGTACAAAAGCACGTAAGTCGGTGATGGTCTCATACTCGTCACTCTGTAGAATATTTCTCTATTGGTATCAATCTGCATTATGTCCACAGTCAAAACTGACTCAGGTTTCAGGTTTAATCTCTCTCCATTTTGTTTTGCAGTGAAGCAAAGACCTGCCTCAGCCACAAAAGAGTAGCATTTATTGGTGACTCAAGAATTAGGCAACTCTTTTATTCATATATAAAAATTATTGATCCTGACCACAGAGATGAGGGAATTAAGGTTGGTCCTGGCTGCATTTTCATATAGCCTACATTGTTTGACTGTGTCAGAATCATTTATATGTGAATATCTTTTACCAAGAGTATGGAGAATGTACCTAATCTGTTAGTCATAAAGTGCACCTTTTTTCATATTTGGCCATTCCTAACCTATTACTTTTGAAATATCTCTCTCTCTCTCTCACTCTCTCTCTCTCTCTCTCTCTTTCTCTCTCACCAGCATGAAAATATCCCTTTTGAAGATCGGGCCTCTTCACTCAATGTGGTGAGCTAATTGTCACACTTTGCTTGTATTTGCATCACGGCCCTCAAATTTGTGTATTCTCAAGCCTGCAAAAAGGGAAAAGCCGGTAAAGTAAAAATAGCCCATGGATGATTGCTTCCTGTGCTTGTTTACAGGATTTCTTATGGTACGCAGAGGTGAACAACTCCCTAAAGGAACATCTAAAAGTATGGATAAAGGTATGGACATTATATGAATACGGTAATTCTCTGCATGCTGCAGTATAGATAGAGGTATGGATATTATTTGAATACGGTAATGCTCTGCATGTTGCAGTATGGATAGAGGTATGGATATTATTTGAATACAGTAATTCTCTGTATGTTTGTAATGCAGTATAGTACAGAGCTCCTCAGAACTTTCTAGATTTTGACTTCTTCTCTGTTATTGTAGAATATATCTGCAAAACCAGATGTCATCATAATGGGGGCCGCAACGGTGAGTGACTTTGGTCTCTTCGTATCATATTAATATGCTGGCCGTGGTTCTAGTACGCCGTACGCCATCATCCTGAGCATCATGTGGTCTGTGTCTCTGTGTAGTGGTCTATCAAACTCCATGGCGGCAGCAGCCAAACGGTGCTGCAGTACAAAGCCAACATCTCGGCCATAGCACCACTGCTGGAAACCCTTGCTGTGGACTCAGAGGTCTACTGGGTTTTACAAGGTGAGGCAAGAGCCCTTGTTACTTTTTTATGGATGCAATATCTTACGTAAGGCAACAATATGATCCTCCATTGTCCTTTCCTGACAGATGAAAAAAAAGAGTGAGGTTTTGAATGAAATGTGGTAGTAGTAGTACATATCCTTCTTAAAATGTTAAAAAGCGATATTTCCCTGTCCTTTCATGTCATGTCTTAAAATATGTTTCTGGGTAAGATTGCATATGTCTGCCTTCTACCAAGATTAAAGATTTTTTGTTAGATCTTATTATAAAGGCCCACATGAGAGTAAAAGTATTGTGTTTTGGTACTCATATTGGATTGTTGTTATTGTTGAGTATAGCGGTAATAGTTGTTATTGCTATGTTATTTAGTTTTAATTCTTTCTTGTTTTTCTGTGCTCCAGATCCTGTCTCTGAGGAGCTGCTGAGCGAGAACCGTAAGATGATCACCAACGAGCAGATCGACATGTACAACGAGGCTGCGGTGAGCACCCTGAACAGCAGCAAGAGGAACGCCAAGGCCAGGGTCCGCTTCCTGCAGGCCTCCCGGCAAGCTGCCATGGAAACCATTGCCCAGTCAGAAGACGGCTTGCACTTGCCCGAGGGCACCAGAAATGTGGTACGTGCTCTGTTCATAATTGGGCTTTGTTTGTGATTGGATAGTGAGGCCCAGGGAAGATCTGTGGACATAGGTTACAGTTACTGCAGAATTTTAGTAGTTTTTCTTATGTTGCCTGTGCTAGTATCAGTTCTACATGGGTTGTATGGGTATACATATATACATATACCATTTACCCATACTGATTCACACACTTACTAATACACACCCGCACACATACACTCACAGTAAAAAAAACACTCTGCTGCACTCACCTCTCCCTCTCCTCCACCCCCCTAGGGGGCGATGGTGATGATGAACGCCGTGTGCAACAAGGTCTTGCGTCCCATCGATGGCTCCTGCTGCCAGTCCCTGCCTGCCACCAGTGCCCTTCAGAAGCTGACAGCCGTCGCCTTCCTAGCCTGTGTGGTGGCCTTCCTGGTGCTCCACGTCCTTGGCTACCGGCGGCAGCGCAAGAGTCGCCTGCTGGCGCCGGTGGATGTGGAGTGCGGAGAGGAGAAGAAGAAGCCTGGCTCGGCCGCTGCGGCGGCAGCAGCGCTCAACTCCCGCGGCCCCCTGCTGGCCATGTGCAAAATGGGGCTCATCATGGGCTACTTCTTCCTCTGCGACCGCGCCGACATCTTCATGAAGGAGCAGAAGTTCTACACGCATTCCACCTTCTTCATCCCGCTCATTTACATCTTTGTGCTGGGCATCTTCTACAACGAGAACACCAAGGAGGTAGGCCACACTGCCACTTCTGTGCAGCTGCAGCTGGCTTTGACATGCGCTGCATTCTGTGTAGAGACCACGTGAAGTGCTGTCTCAGTATTTTTATTGATGGATGCGTCTGGGCAATCCATGCAAAACTGTCACGTCCATAACGGCAACAAAATGCTATGGTATGGGATTTTTTTTTTTTACAATCGGGAAGAGTGAGTGCTCAAAATCACCACATCATTCCATGCCATGGCATTGTGTTGTTATGGAAGTGACAGTTTTGAGTGGAATTGCCCTTAAAAATTTGGGAATTTCCATGGAAAGTAAACTTTTTGTCTCGTCCATAATGCCTGCAAAATGCCATGTAGTGTATTTGTGTGACGTGAGTGAATGATTTCGTGAAATACATTGAACAATCTTTGTTAAGTTAATGTTAAGTCAATGTTAAGTTCCACAGCCAAAAATAGCAAATGCTCCAATCATGTAATCGTTTTGTGTAATCGTTCACATCATACAAATTCCATGGCATTTTATTGCTATTAGGGATGTCCACTTCCTGTGCACATCTCTGACCTGCAGTGCTTTGTGATGCACAGATGCATGGGGAATGCAGGCATGCATGCTGCATTCACACAAAGACACGTACTCTCTTTAGAATGTGAAGGCAAGAAGAGGGATGGTTATTATCACATGTCTGAACATTGCTTTTTTTCTCTGTGATTGCACAGACCAAATTACTGAACAGGGAGCAGACGGACGAGTGGAAAGGCTGGATGCAGCTGGTCATCCTCATCTACCACATCTCTGGAGCGAGCGCGGTGAGTAGAGACCCCCGACTTCCTCATTCCCGTACCGTCCCATGTTAGGGGACGCACTGTTAACGTCGCCTGGGCTTGCCCAGACTTCCTATGATGCTGCACAAAATTTCGCGGTCAATTCAGTATGGCCAACCTTGTCTATTTACTGCTTTTCCAATGCCCGAAATCCCGGGCACCAATGAGAAGCGAGCTTTTACTCCAGGGTGAAGGAGGTAGGCTTAAAGGAGAAGTTCGATGTGAATCAATCCATAGCCCTGTTGTTAGAGGTCACTGAATGCTGTCTGTAGCAAAAAGAAGGAAAAAAATTGATGCAACATAGGCCGAGTTATGAACCAATAACTGTTGTTAACTGAATGGGGCATAGCGAAATGAAACTGAAAGTAAGACACTATGCCCCATTTACTTAGTGTTAGTTGCCCGGTTCATTATTCAGTCTATGCTTTTTTTCTTTCTTTTTCCAATGAGCAGCATTCAGTGACCTTGACCAACAGGGCTATGGATTGATTCACACCAAACTTCTCCTTTAACAATACAAGTTCACTCTAGATTCCGCCTCTCAGAAAGCAGTTAGTTCTGTAGACTAAGCCAGACTAGTTTTTCTCACGAAAGCCAGGTTACTGTTAACACTCTTTGCTTTGCCTTTTTCCAGTTCATACCGGTCTACATGCATGTGAGAGTCCTTGTGGCGGCGTACCTTTTCCAGACGGGATATGGGCATTTCTCCTTCTTCTGGCTCAAGGGAGACTTTGGTCTCTACAGAGTCTGCCAGGTAACTGCAGCAAGAAATGGCTGCAACTGGGTGATGAGCTGTGCTGTTATACAGAATTAATGAACTTGGTGGAGGAACTTCACTCCACGTATGCCATTGTGAGGTTATTGGCCGTGCCGTTTGTTGATTCCGTATGACGGCACACCTTGTCGGCCGCTATCCCTTTCCCATTGTGAGCCATCCATTTGGCCAAAGGGCGCTTTGAAGCTGACTGTGAGCTGGCATTGAGTGTCACTGGGTGTTGGCCTCTGCATACCACTTATTATGTTTTTAATAACACTGAAATGGACTGCTTGTGGTCATGGAGGATGGTCTTATTCTGCTGAGCCTGTCATTAAATCAAGATAAGATGAGATTAGATAAAGTCTGTTGTCCCTGCAAGGCAAATTTGTGCAGATGGACAGATAGGAACTGTATGCTGCACATTAAAACATCAGACTTAAGAAAGACTTTGCTCAGAGGACAGAAAACACATCCTAAAAAGTATTAAGGACAATAAAGAAAAAAAACACTGAGCTGCACATTCAGACATTAAACAAAAGAACAGTTAGCACAGATCTCTGTAAACATCATAGAGACATAAGGAACCAGACATATAAAACAGTGAGCACAACATACTATGAGCGTACCAGCATGATGACACATGGCAAAGCATGATGTAAACAGCACACCAGACAGGCCGAGAGTAGCTGTGCAAGACCCCCCCCACCACCACAACCACCACCACACCCACCACCACCACACCCAAGTACAATGTAGACCACCAGCCTTAAAGGTGCACTGAGATCCTGAATGATGTCACTTCTGTTGACGTTCCATGTAAATAAACAAAACACTACTCTCAAATCCGTGCTATTAAATCAACTTTGCTCACAGCCTCCCACCCATATGTGCATGCTCACTAACTCCCAACCCCTCTGTTAACCATCTTGTTGCCGTTTGGCTGAAATGTGGTTTTTTATATTGTGGTGCACAGCCTGTGCCCCTTGTGTATTTATTTGCCATTTGTAGCCCCTGTGTTGTCTCCAGAGACCGGAGTTTTTCACAATGTATTCAGGGGGGAGGCAGCAAGCTGATCAAGGGGAGATGACAAAAATACATACAAGATCTCACAGTGCACCTTTAAAGAGTAGAGCATAAAATTGGGATAAGACTCTTGAGCTATTGGGTCATGGCCTGATTATCTAGTCTCTTTTTTTATAGTGTAATATAGCCTGATTTTATAACTTGATTTCATATAAACTAAGGTGACTTTGACCGTGCTTATCTTTTATATGTGTTTTTCAAGGTGCTGTTCCGTCTCAACTTCCTGGTGGTAGTGTTGTGTTTGGTCATGGACAGGCCGTATCAGTTTTATTACTTTGTGCCACTGGTGACCTTCTGGTTCGTCGTCATCTATGCCACCATGGCCCTGTGGCCCCAGATCCAGCAAAAGAAAGCCAACGGTACTGTGCTGTCTTTGAAACCTCATCCCTGTCTAAATAAATGCCCATGTCTAGTGTTTGCTTACCTTGTTTACCTTGTTTACATCTTTGCGCTCATTTGCTGGCAGCTAATGGCATCTGGACCCTCGGCATTCTGCTGAAGCTGCTGGGCTTGCTGATCTTCATATGTGTATTTGCATACTCACAGGTAAGGCGGACACATGCTTGGTAAATAAACAAGGCTATTGATGGATGGTTTGTATGGCAGATCCTAAACCTGTGCTATGTGTCTGTTGACAGGTGCTCTTCGAGAGCGTGTTCTCCGTCTGGCCTATTTCAGAGCTCTTTGAGTTTCAAGGAAGCATCCATGAATGGTGGTTTCGTTGGAAGCTTGATAGATTTGTACGTATGTGTGTGTGTGTGGCCTTTGGAATTATTTCTGTCAGAGAGGATTAGATTTGTGGTATTTTCTCTTTTCAAAACCACACTGCCACGTTACCTACCTTTGTTGATTGACATGTTTATTGTGTGTGTGTGTGTGTGTGTGTGTGTGTGTGTGCACTTCACAGGCGGTTATTCATGGGATGGTGTTTGCCTTCTTGTACCTGGCCTTGCAGAAGTGTCAGCTGCTCTCCGAAAGCAAGGGGGAGCCTCTCTTCTCCACCCGCGTCTCCAACTGCCTCCTCTTTGTGTCGGTGGTGTCGTTCATGGTGAGGGCGGTCAGAGGGTTTGGCCTCTGGCCATTGAGTCATACTCAGTCCCTCAGGGACAGGGTGGAGGGAGGAATGGCTGGGGAGTGGACCGCATAGTTTTTATTTTTTTATTTATTTGTTTTGACTCTTCCCTGAACAAGAAATTGTTTGCTCAAGCTAAATGGTGACTTTTGGAGCGTGTAAATATGCTCCTCTTTAGACTGTGAATGTCAAAACATGTATATGTTATATGTATATGTGTGTGTATATATATATATATATATATATATATATATATGTATGTATATGTATATATACAGTATATATTATGTGTTACTGCCGTGTTTCAGACCTACTCCATATGGGCCAGCAGCTGCAAGAACAAAACGGAATGCAACGAGATGCACCCCTATATCTCTGTCGTGCAGGTAAAGCCATCGCATTTCCTCTTACCAACATTTGCAAATGATCATTGGCGGGTATTACAATGAAATAAATATGCAAAGATAGATGCATCTGATTGGTCTAATGAACCAGAACATCAAATATGCTGGTAAAATAGAAAGAGTCAGTACACATGGATGATGGAATTGGAGTGTGCAAGAGATTCAAGAAAGATGTGAAAACACTATCCTGAAGGCCACTCTCAGCAAACACACCTATGATTCACGCTGGGGACGCATTAGACTGCTTAGATTTCACATGAACTGTATTGACTGTAAAACAAATAGTGTCAGATAGGCCTAAACAAGCTAAAATAAAATGCAGTGTGGTAGGTTTTATCATTTTGTATAAATGAACATCATCACCGGCAAAATCTTGATCCTCTGGATAGTAAAAAGTACACGTTTTCCACCTCCCAGAATATGCATATACATACATGTATATATGAGCTAAGAATATTACCAGAGGACACCCAACACCTCCTCTAGCCGGCTCAGGGCCGTGTTTTTAAAGGGGCTATGGCATGAAATTTACACCTTTGGAGGTTTTTGGGCCTTAAAATGAGTTAATCTGGCCTCCATAAGTCACCCCAGCAGCAAGAGATGACATAATGTCTAC